>BSBK01007444.1:0-7500 GCA_027943335.1 Chamaecyparis obtusa | reverse complement strand
GTCAACTCCTCCAAATAAATTTACTACTCCCCCACATCCTAATGCCAGTAATACTCCTAGTCCTCTCAGGGATTCATCCGAGTATCGACACCCTGATAGTGCACAAGGAGAAAGAGGATAGTCTTTTACGACCAATGCCTCACAAAATTAGAAAGGGCAACTTGTGTCACATTATACTATAAAAAATGGAGGACAAAAGAAAAATCAAGAACAAGGGCAAGATGAAAATCCTTCTAGGGAGGAATTGAAGAGGATGAGCTCTTGCATACTGGAAGAATTCAAGAAGATAAACGTAAGCTACCATTGTATGAACTGATGAAAATTCCTGAGATAAGGGACACATTGTTGGGGAGTTTGAATGATTCACCTCCAAGGATCATCTCATAGAATACTTCATACCCACCCAGAGGTCCACCTAACAATCATCAATCTAGTTTTGTACAAAACATGAATGTTGTTGAAAATTTATAAATGAATGCACTTGACATCTCACAAAGTTCAAGCTTCATTGGGATGGTGCAAAAATTTTATGAGGAAGGAATCTTGCAAATGACCCTTCACTTCAAAGAGAAGAAACAATCAAGGATCCCACTGCTCTCGTAGAACAAATGACAAGTGATATTCAGAATGGGAGAAACACCCGATAGAATGTGAACAATGAGGAATTCAATCCTAGAGCACAATTGTACAAGTTTCAAAGATGGTCCTACAAGTGTCAATGGCACAAAATTTTGAAGAAGTTGTCGATGTGAAATATCCAAGTCAAGTAGCAACCTCAGAACCATAGTATAAAGAAGTTAAAAAAGATGAGAAGAATTTTTTTGAAGAACATGAGAAATAAGACAAGAAATTAAAGGGTGAACCTTCTAGTACACAATTTGACGATCAAGTATGGACTCTATCATTTGATGGGTCAAAATCAAAGAAAGGAAGTGGAGTCGATGTTCAACTTGTTAGCCCAATAGGGGAAGCCTATCTCATAGAACATAGATTGCAGTTTCCTTGCACAAATAATGTGGTTGAGTATGAATCATTGGCTATTTGATTGCTCCTTTCTATCCAAAAGGTTGCCAAGATCCTGCATGTGCATGGAGATTCAGACATAGTGGTAGGACAAGTTCAAAAATAGTACGCATGTCATGATAAAAGATTGGGTCGTTATCGCAACTAAGTTTGGGATTTGATTGAAAGCTCAATGCTTTCAACATTAAAAGAATAAATTGAACATGCAATCTCGTAGAAAATTCATTGGCTTAGTCTGCAAGTTCTTTGGAACCATTAGCCATGGATTGTGTGAAGAAGTTCACATTTGAATTGACTTTGATGCCATCTATTCCAAACAACATAACAAACTTCCAAGTATTTGAAGATGATAAGCATATCCTTGATTTCTTGACAAGTTCAAGGCTCTTTGAAGCACAAGTCATCAATGAGGGAGAACCACAACAAGCTTAGTTCAAAATAGATGAGATTATGAATTTGAAGAAAAATACTATTCCTAAGGGAATGATTGAGCTAGAGATACTTTTTGATTCAGACAGATTGAGTGCCCTCAAGTATCAGACAACTAAGGGAGGGGAATGTGAAAAATTGAACTTAGGAACTGAAGGGAAGGTGAATAATATTTTTATTGGTAAAGTTTGTACTCTTCAGGAAAAGGAAGATATTCTGAAGCTTATGAGGGAATTCTCAGATGTGATTGCATGGGGATACAAAGATTTGATAACTTATGATAACTCTCTCATCACACACAATTCCACTAAATCCAAATAGTAAACAATTCTAGCAAAGGCAGAGACTAATAAATCCCTTGTTAGAGCCACTGATCCATCAAGAAGTGAAGAAATTGCTTTTCGCTAGAATAAATTTTCTAGTCAAACACTAGATGTGGGTTTCCAACTTGGTTCCTGTTAGAAAAAAGAATGGAAAAATAAGATTCTATGTGGATTTCTACAATCTTAATAGAGCTTTAGAAAAAGACAATTATCCAGTGCCATCGCTAGATGAAGTTATAAAAGTTGTGAATGGATCCCAAATGATGTCATTTATAGATGGTTATTCTAGGTATAACCAGGTGATGGTAGAAGAAGGAGGCAGATTGAAAACAACATTCACCACTAAGTGGGGCACATTTACATATAGAAGAATACCTTTGGTTTGATTAATGTAGGAGCCACCTTTTAGAGAGCCATGGACTATGCATTCAAGGATTTGGTTGGGAAATGCATTATTATATACATGGATGATCTCACTATGTTTTCTCAATGCAGAAAGAATCCTATAATGGATTTAAGAAGAATCTTTCAGAGATGTAGAAGATATGGAATTTCACTGAACTTGAAGAAATGCATGTTCATGGTCACCGAAGGAAAATTGCTAGGAAATGTAATTTCAGAACAGGCACTAGTACATTTGAGACCTTTTTCCAACAACAGATTGTCAGAATTCAGACAGTATACCATCGATTAAGCAAAACCACTCGACATCACAGTTTTATAGTAAAAAAAAGTGACGGCTACGATTGGCATCATAATTGAGATGACTATAGTCATCGAAAAAGGGGGTTTCAACACAACGAATACACCGTCGAGTCTATTTGTAGTCGTCCCACTTTTGATGGATCATTGTTGGATGTAGTTAGTTCTACCGATGGAAATTTTGTACCTACGATAGTTAACCATCATAATGTTCCAATGTCTAACCATCATTGGTAGATTTTTTACCAACAAAAATGATATTCATTCGACGGTTATCCATCGAAAGTTTCTAACAGATTGTCGTCGCTTCTCTAGTGTTGTCGTAATTGCGATGGAAATCATAATTTTTTTTAAAAACCTATATATATTTGTCAATTGAGTTTGAATCAGTTGGTGTTCTTGTAGATTTGGTTATGTCATTTGGAGATGACTTTGCAGTAGATTCGATAGAGGCTCGTAGATTATTGAGTCAAGTCTAGATACTTGGATTTGTAGATCACTATGGTGTCCATGATGACTTGGGAGAAGTCTTCTTCTAGGTGAACTGAGCTGAGAAAATTAGATTATAGAAAGCGGGTCATTTGATGTGACTTATGAGACATTGGATGCCTCTTCACAGTAGGTTCACGATGCGGTCTGTGGTGTTTCTTTGCGACTGGGTTCTTGACAGAGATCTATTGATTTTGGTAGCCATTGAGATGGATCGATATGACCTGATCTTGGGTCAAGACTTCTTGAGGTGAGAAAAAGTGATCATTGCTCCTTGAAGTGATTGATGTTTCTGACAGATAGTCATCGCTTTTAGTTTTGTCATCGATTATTCTTTGGTTTCCATTGTAATTGCGATGACTCACACTATTTTTTAAAAAGAAATATATATTTTTTGTACATTGATTGAGATCTTAAATTATTGAGCTTCTCTTTATTTTGATAATAGTTTAACATTCTCTACTTAACAGGGCCAACCATGGGAAGGTGGAAGCTCATCTAGTCCCTCCTAAGATCCTCTTATGACCCTTTACAACACTTTAAGAGCTCTAAGATGTATTCTTAGGGATCCTAAAGGGTCATAAGGGGTCCAGGGACACAACAGCTGAGAAACATAAATGTAGGCATCATGGTCACAATTGTTTGGAGACACAACATAATTGAATGCTATACCCAGATGATGCAACACAACCACTACTCCTACAGTTCTAAGTGGACACTGCGGGATCCAAAAACCAAAGATAAATTCCTTATCTTTGGTTTTTGGATCCTGCAGTGTCCACTTCAAATTGTAGGAGTAGTGGTTGTATTGCATCATCTGGGTATAGCATTCAATTATGATGTGTCTACAAATGATTGGGACCATGATGCCTACATTTATGTTTCTCAGCTGTTGTGATACCTAAATTTATGTTTTGTAGTCATCGTGTTTATTTTCATATTATTTGTGTTTGGCTTCTCTCCCTTGCGTCGAAAATAATATTTTCCCACTCTAAATCAAGAATGTGTGTGCAACACAAGCATAATATGCACGGATATCAGGTGGAGCTGAGAAGACCCAACATGTTTACATTTTTTTAATAGGTCAACATTACAATGTTCACGATGGCCTATAACTTAAAATACATAATTAAAGACCTCTATAAAAATGCAAACCTATTGGGTCTTTTAGCTCCACCTACTATCTGTGCATATGAATTGAGATTGCATATTGAACTAGGAATCTCCTTCTGCATTGCCTGAAACCAACAGAATATCATAGTTAACATCTAAAATTAGTATTGAACTTTTGTTATTATTAAAAAGTACACTACTCTCATTTTTTTCTTGTACACCATCTCTATCGACAAGTTTCTTCATGGATGGCCTCCACTTTCTTCTCCACTACAACTGTAACCACTATTCATTCTCCTAAGGTCATTACTATCTTCTTTATTGATTAGACCTCCACTGCAATTTCTCTGATGAAAGTTTCCAAATTCATTGTTTGGTATTCCTTCATCTCCCCTCAACTCCATCACTTATGTGTATGGCTTCTCTCTCTCACATCAAAAATAATATTTTTCCCACTCTAAATTGAGAATGCGCGTGCAACACAAGCAAAATATGCACGGATAGCAGATGGAGTTGAAAAAAACACAACACGTTTACATTTTTTTAATAGGTAAAAATTATAATGTTCATGATGGTCTATAACTTAAAATATGAAATTAAAGACCTCTATAAAAAATACAACTCTATTGTGTTTTTCAGCTCCACCTGATATCCTATGTATATGAATTGAGATTGCATATTGAACTAGGCGTCTCCTTCTACATTGCCTGAAACCAAGAGACTGTCGCAGTTAACATCTAAATGATGCATCTCATCATCACAACTAATCCACCTTAAAAAAATGATTAACCATTCTAGACAAGATAATGATTTAAGGTTTTTTGTGAAGCTTCTAACTTGGTAGTTGCAATCAGCATTTGTATTACAAGTTTTGTTGTTGTTCAAGTATTGTGTTTTAGAAAAGAACCCATTGAACATTCTAATAATGATTTCTCCCAAAATATGAAATCCACTAAAATTTAGCACAAACCCCTCCAACACTACAACAGTGTATAAAAGGAAACTTAGTGTATAAACATGGAACTAAGCTCAAACACATGTAAATAAAAATCAATCATTATCAAATAAACATCGAGAAATAAACATCAGTCATTATCAAATAAGTTGCATAAATGAGAATCATTTTTGTTTTGGATTTTTCTTTTTTTCTAGTTCCCTATATTGTAGCAAAGACGTATCCATGTCCAGAGCATCATTTCTTCTCGACCGTGCACGTGATCTCACTGTCCTTTGCAAAGGTGAGTCCTCTGCAATAACAAATAAAAGGCTTCAATTAAAAACATATTATCATAATTGGGGTTAATTTAAAAATATATTTATTATTGTTACAAGCATTTCAATACATTAAAGAACATAAACATGATGCTCTTTACCTTGTCCAACCACATCATCTTGCCCGACGGCTTGAACCTCAACACACTCATTGGGAAAAACATCCTCTACATCCCCTGCAATTGCAATACAAAATGTTTTATTAATCCCAACACATTATAATTAAATTTTTATTACTACACCAAATTTAATTTAACATGTTTGCTTGTATTAAATATTCATTAATCAAAATTTGAATAGAAAATGTATACCTTGAGTACTACAATTCACATTAGAATCAATGCCTCCATCGTGCTCGGCCAGTGTAGTATCAATATCGGTAGGCTGCATTCCAATGTAAATAATTAGTGCATTTATCGACAATATATACATATAAATACAAGAAAAATACTGAGAAATGTTAATCATTCAGTTTAATAAATAAAAATATATTCACTTTAAAGTTTTAAACAAATATATAATCGGTGTTTCCTTACTTAAATACATATATTCACTTTATGTTGGAACTTAACATCAAATACTATAATTGGTAAAGTTTTCAACTTGAAATAAAAATCAATTAGCTTATTTACGTGATCAAAAAATCTAACAAAAGGACCTTGTGCACTCATTGCTTGGTATTGTTCAGCCACAACTTTATAGCCTTATTTTTAGCCTATTTTTTTGTCCTCTTTTGTAATCGATTTTTTGAGCTCCAAGGCCTACATTTTTTATTGGTATCATGAATTTTTATTGTAGTGAATTTCATCAAAACTAAATTGATTGCAATTTAATTATAAATATTTGCATACGATTTTTCATTTACCAATACTTACAACTTGTGCAACAAGTTTTGAATATCCACCCGAACCAAGCCTGTGTTCCCATGCTTTTGTTTTCTTGTTGTTGTTGCCTTTGTTGTGTCAGGAAACCTATGTGATGTTTGAAGTATGTTAGATAACACTAGTACAAAGAGTAAATAGTACATAATTTTATTATTAACATTATCACGTACCTTCTTTGTAATACCCCCCTCCTATGGTGATACTTGGAGTTTCTGATTTGGACATTCTATTATGATGGTTAGAACTATATATTTACGTTTATGTTTTGTGGATGATGATATGTTTATCAGAAGATTGATATGCTCATTTATGATTATCATTTATATGTTTATGAAATTAGAAAACCATCTATCTTTATATGTTTTATGGAGCTAACCCAAGGATTTGAATCTAACCATTATCATGATGTTTTATGTTTCATGGATATGTGTCTGATGTGTTTTCATGACTCGGGACAAAGTCATATTTACTCACTTAGTTGAGGTCCACACGATGTATCGATCGTGGTCATCTGTTTGCATATATATGATTTGTATGTATATCCATATTTATACATGTATCTCTTCGTGGTGATGTAGGGTTGCAGGTACTGGGTATCGTCTCCACCTGGCTTCACAAGTCTGAGTGATCCCTCAAAATCCTTGATCATTGTTGTTGTTATGAAGATATCACTAAGGTTCCATAAGAAGGAACTCTACCTCTGACCCTTTTATCCTTAGGTGGGGAGTTCCTGAGTTAGTCCCTTGTGTGGATGATGTATTTATGTGTCCTCTATGTTTGTTGGTTTTGTGGATCTTGTAGCTGGTTTCTTGTCTTTTGCATTCGTTGAGAATGGGGTTTTGAGTATGGTAGCTCTAATTGTCTTCATGGTATGTTCAATTTTTGTTAGTAGATTATTGATGTGAATTATTGTTCATATGAGGGTATGATTTAGTAATTTATCTTTATTAGTAGTTACTTATGTGTACTAGTGTATCTTGTTAGGAATGAGTTAGTATGTGATTAAATCATGTGATTTTAATATCAATAATAATAATAAATTTATGGTACTAATATTGTTTTATAATATTCATAATAATAAATGTTTTAATAATAGTGGTAAATTCCAACTTATGTTAGTAGTTACCTAATATAGATAGATATATATATAGACATATATATATATATATATATATATATATATATACATATATATATACATATATATATATATATACATATATATATATATACATATATGTATATATATAAATATATATATATTA
>BSBK01007443.1:405000-500000 GCA_027943335.1 Chamaecyparis obtusa | reverse complement strand
CAATATTCCAAAAGGAGAGAGGGAAAAGAAATAAAAAAAAAGGAAAATATTTGATTTGAGTTGCATGAAGGTTTAAATTCAGCCACCAAGGTTGAGTATATAGGGCATGCCCTTCCATAAACCATGATTTTCTTCTATGAAATTTATCTTGGAAAATGGAAGAGATGAAAGAAACTATGAAAAATCCTCCCCCCATATCTATGAAGAAATAATTCTAAATTCCTTCCCATTGTGAGTACACCCATTTGAGAAAAGAATCAGGAGTAAGTTCCAAAACTTACCAATCAATGCATACTGCCAAAGATTTGATGTAGTGTAGTGGATATCAAAGACTACAAGAGAGAGCATTTTTTTATACATAAAGTAATTTTATCTTCCAAAGTATGCTTAGACATGAGATATTAGACAATCAAACCAAACTCAATAAACTAACTAGAAAACCTAAACAAATTCAAGAGAGTCAATCGTTCAAATAAAATTTGTTATCTTTTTCAATAATATTCCACCATATATATATACACATATATACTCCTATGTCATGTTCTAGCCTTTGAAACACACATCTATAATGAACCAAGAGTTACAAAAATATTGAAAAGGTCTATTATATACTCATCATTTCGTTTTGGTAGACACGGATTTGTTTCTTATGTCAATCTTGATATCGATTGTTGTTGTTATTAATATCTACGCTGCCCCTATCAACACTAGGTAAGTTCATACATATGTTATGACATGCTTCAATAATTTTGCAGCACAAGTTTTTATTTATTTTTTAAACGTCACGTGGGACCCATTTATAAAGCCTGCTAGTCTTAGAACAAAATATTCACGTTCAACTTTTAGAATGCCATTCTTTATTCCACTTGCGTAGGTTTTAATTTGGTTGTATTTCAGGTATAGATGTACACTAATAACTGGTTTCAATATTTTCAATTCTCACACAGGCTGGAAGAGGCTGATAAAGGTCGTTGGATTTGTTTTCACAGAATAGCTCGTGAAGTCATTGCCATCCTTAAAAACGTGGCATTATCTCAATCTTTCATGGAATTAAGCCCGGCCTGTGATAAAGATAAACTAGCATGGAAGCCAACGCTTCTCATGCAAAACTGCAACTAGTAGAGGGTAATTAATTAAGAAAAGAACAGCCAAAAAATACAATATAGCAAGGAATATCATTCTTTGTCTCAAAGATGTGCTCGCGAAACAATGATGAAACGATAAAATGTATAATTCCTATGAACAAGAACAAAATAAAACCGTAAAACGTATAATTCTTGTGAACAACCACCAAAGGAAAGGCAAATGATATAAGACATAAACCCGTTTAATTCTATGGTGTCCCATAAAAAAAATCTTGCAGTTTCGCATGCATTATTCTAACCTGCGTCGAGTTTGCGATCCGTATTGACATTTCTAAAGCAGCCAAACCAACAAGAATCGATATGACGAAGGCAATGAAAAGCTTTTGTCAGTGCTGTTGTTGCTGTTTTGTGGTAAGTGGCAGGTGGTTCATGGAGAATTCGATTACAGAGATGCTCTATCTAAGTCTATCCTCTTTCTAGAGGCCCAAAGATCTGGTAAACTCCCACAGTCTCAGCGAGTAAAGTAGAGAGGAGATTCTGGCCTCGCAGATGGGCACTTGGAAAACGTAAGTAGAAATGGATCTTTGTTCAATTTGTTTGGGAATAGAAATAGAAGTGTCCCATCATAGTATCTGCACTCCTCATGGACTCCATACACAATGTTGTGTGCTACTCAACTGCAGGTTGATTTAGTTGGGGGTTACTACGATGCAGGCGATAATGTGAAATATGGGCTTCCCATGGCATTCACTATCACCACACTCGCTTGGGGGACACTCCATTATCCGAAAGAGTTTAAAGCTGCAAGAAAGATTCAGAATGCTAGGGACGCTATTAGATGGGGGCACTGATTACTTTCTCAAAGTCAGTGCAATTCCAAATCAGTTATGGGTCAAATTATGATATTGCTATTAAGATTGAATTATGTAGTTTTTGAGTCAAATTCATTGATCTATATTTCATGAATAGGAGTTCAAAAGAATCCATCTCTCATGAAAATAAATGGAACACTTATCATTCAACACATTTAGATGATGTTTACAGAGGTGAAGCGCAGGATAGTAACCTATTTTAGTACTACTCCAACTCAAAAACATTTAACCACTTATGACAAACTAACAAAATTGATGATGTTGAGGCATAAAATAGGTGGGTGATCCTGTGGCAGACCATAATTGTTGGCAGCGTCCAGAAGATATGGACACTCCTCGAACTCTTTACAAGATTGACAAAGACACCCCTGGGTCAGAAATTGCAGCAGAAACGGCCGCAGCCTTTGCTGCCTCCTTCATTGTCTTCAGAGTCGTACACCCTCGTTACTCATAACTTCTCCTCCAACGTTCTCAATCGGTATGTTTACTGTTTGGGTGCTCAAGTAAAATAAAAACCCTAGCTGTTAACTAACACTCTAAAATTAACAAGTTCCATGCATCAATCCCTTTTCAGAAATCTTATACATCCATCTTCATTGTAATCAGCCTTTTATGTTTCTCTTCAGCTTTTCAGTTTTGCCGATCAGTACAAGGGAATCTACAAAGGAGACTGCTCCTTTTATTGTTCTTATTCAGGCTACAATGTAAGTTGAATTTGGTTTTCTTTCTAAGATATGTACTTTTAACTAGACGTTCCAGTTTTAACTAGCAGAGCATAATTTCAGGACGAGCTTCTCTGGGCTGCATCTTGGCTATACAAAGCTACCAAATCCCCATATTATTCAAACTACATTAACCAGCACGACGATCTAAGAGCATATGTTAATGAATTCAGCTGGGATCTCAAATATGCCGGAATTCAAGTGCTCCTAACACATGTAAGCATAGACTGATTGGTGCAAATTTTCAAATAAAATATAGCGTAAGCTAACTTATGCACTTCACCAACCAGTTATATTTTCAAGGGGAAGCGCAATTCTCAGCCTACAGAAGTCATGCAGAAAGCTTTATGTGTTCACTTCTTCCAGGCAGTCCCGTTCGTTCTGTTAAAAGCACTCCAGGTTAGGGTAATCTCTATCTTTATTCGCCAGCACTAAAATAAATCCTTCCTTTTCTACTGATAAAAATCAAAACACTCATTGATTTTATTATTTTCCTTTTCTATTCACAACTCTCAAAAATTCTAAAATGGTTTTGTTGCAGGAGGTTTGTTGTTTGTTAGAGAGGGTGCCAACACACAATATCTTACCAGTGCTGCTTTTCTGTTGGCAAGATACAGTGATTTACTATCAGCTAAGAGACAAACATTGTCATGCGGCAACACACTGTAAAAAGCCAGCGATGTGATGGGCTTTGCTAAGCTACGAGTAAGCACACTACGTATATTTGTATTTGTATTGTAGGGTATACAATATAATGAAACTTAATCATACCTTTTTGCAGATTGATTATTTATTTGGAAGGAATCCTCTGGGCATTTCGTATATTGTAGGATACGGTTCCAAATATCCAAGGCAACCACATCACAGAGGAGCATCTGTAGTTTCTATTCGTCAAGAACCAGGGAGAATCAAATGTATTGAAGGCTTCATGAACTGGTTTCACAAAGATTTTTCAAATCCAAACACATTAACTGGGGCAATAGTGGCAGGACCAGATAAATATGACCGCTTTGTAGACCTCAGGACCAAATCTAGCATGCTTGAACCTGCAATATACATAAATTCTCCTCTTGTTGGTGTTCTCGCAAAATTGTACGCAATGACATGCAAAACTACCCAACAATGTTGAATTTGTAGTTATATTAATTTCAACACTTTGAATGAATGGCATCAGAATTATTTGTGCAATATTCTTGTATTAAGATAAAAATAAGTGTTCTAAATATAGAGCTCGAATCTTAAATTTTCCTCCTTATATAAGAAGAACTGAGAACTGCAGTTAAAGATATATTAAAAATAATAATAATTAATATTAAAAAATTAATTGTAATTTTTTTTCTATTTTTGTCTCCTATTTTTAGATGGTATTCAATGTGCCAAGGGGCCTCTATATATTGAAAAGGCAAGGATATCAAAGAATTAGAAGAAATTCTTCCATTGAAATTACAGATTATGCTGCACTGAGAGTATTTACAATTACTAAGGCTAGATAAGAAAAGGCCCCCAAGAAGAAACCTGTCATTATTATATTAATACGATAATTATTATTGTTTTTAGTTAACGGTTTTAACCGTTTCCGAACAATGCTTTAAAATTTAAAAAAATATATAAATCTATTTAATTTAGAAACAAAATCTTTGAGTAAAATAAATGTACGAGAATCATGTTATAATAATTTATGCTATGTTTTTTGAATTAAGTAAAATAAATTAAAAATGTATAATTTTGCATTATTTATATAAATATTATTTATAAATATTTTAATGTATTAAGAAGTGATAATATTAATTTTTTTATTATCTTGAATTTTATTTATACAAATTTCTTTTAGAATTATATGGATCAACAATAATCATAGTTATTAACTAATTATAAAATTATCATTTTCTAAAAAATAGAAATCCTACTTCTTATCTTCATTATTTAACATGAACCAATTTACTAATTGGATTGTACATTGTCTCCTATAGTATCTATCACAAATTTATAAGCACTGAATAATGCAACTATACAAAGTCTATAACACATGTTTAAATTTAATTCAGTCCTTGAACTTTTACTTGCAAATAAAATTAATAATTTAACTCAATGTAATAATGATTCAAAAAAGTATTGTAATGTAAGCATTTATCTTAGGTCCATATACTATGCAAGAAAATGATAATTAAATAAATAAGATATACCATTTGCATTATAGCTATCAATTAATGGTTAAGAGAAAAAAAACCTTACATGTCCATGTTCAATTGATTAAGTAGCTTTTGAATGCCACATTATTAGTTTTGTTTTTTTTAATCTTTTTTGTTTGAATTTCATTTCATTATATTTTTTTCTCCTCTAAATTTTTATTCATTCATTTCGTAATATATTAAATTTAATTATTATTATTTTATTTTAAAAATAATTGTTTACAATTTTAGATTTAAAGTTAATTTTTTATAAATAAGTTGTGGAATGAGGACCAACTTACAAATAAATTATAACATTAAATAAACACCTCCAAAATGAGGAGCAAAGAAGAAGAGAAATGAAGTGCTCAAAGATGAAGTTCATAAGAAGTAACAAATTAACATACCTAGACATAAGATTAGTACTTCAATCAAAATACCTTAATTCAACACTCTATTAAGATGCCTAAGACTCTACCATTCACTCCCACTCATTCCCATTCTCACTAATTTATATTACTTTACATAGAATCCTAATTTTTCTGTCTATCCTCTTTGCACTAAAATGCCTTTGCATTAACTTCTTTTCTCTTGGCTACTTCAACAATTTACCGTAACACATGAACCTTCATCTATTGCCTCATTTTCCTTACATCATCCATATTTGGGCTATGGTCATGACCAATTGTATGTTCAGATAATATGTCTTTATATTATGAATATTCATATTTTAAGAGCATGATGAAAGCTTAACGTTTACACTTGAGACAACACCCTACCAATAAATCATTTCTATTGATATTAAGAGGAAGTGCCTTGCCAATTACAAAATTTAGCACTTATATGTATCTTAAATTTTTAATTATATGTATCGATTAACCATGTCAAGTAATCTATTATACAAAACATGGACGTATCAATACAAAAATAAACCATAATGCATTGAAGAAAAGATGCATTATCTTATTTATATTTCAAAAATTCTTCTATAATAAGACCTCATATCAAAACAATAATATTTACCATGTTGAAATAAAGTTAGAAGTTGACAAAGTGTAATTGCAACAAAAATAGAAAGACATGTACACTTACATTATTACACAATTTTGTATTCATCAAATCAACTTTTTTCTCAGGGGTTACTTTGTGAATATAGTCATTGGTGCACATTTTCTAAACTTCCTAATCAAATCCATGCATTTAAGAGTGTTTTCTTTTTCTTCAAATAGGAGATGCACATATATTAGAAAATTTCCATGCATCAATATGCTTATACATTTCAATAAACCTAAAATATTTAGTTATGCTAAGTGTACGGTGCTTAACAAGGCATTGGGAAAAAACACCCCTTGGCTTCCAAGAAGTTTTACTTGACAACAATGCGAGCTCTAGTATTTTTACAAGAAGAAAGAACTCATGTCAATGTTTAATGGATAAAAACATACAAACAATTGATATAATATTTTGTATATAAAGATGTTATATAGCTAAGGTGAACATCTAAACTATGAAGTGATAAAGAAAAACTAGCATAGAAACCAATGCTTTTCTTGCGAGACTGTAACTAGTAGATGGTAATGAATTAAAAAAAAAACACTTTATTGTAGTTCAAAAACTATAATATACCAAGGAATATCACTCTTTGTATTGAAGATGTACTCATAAAACTATGATGTAACGACAAAATCGATAATTCTTGTGAATAATAGGAAAATAAATAAAAAGGTAAAACATATAATTCTTATGAGCAACTGCCAATGGAAAGGAAAATGATATAAGGAATAAAACTATATTCTAATATTAGTTATTTTAGGTGTTGAGTTTTTACCATCTATTTTTGAGGCATCTCATACTCTAAATTTTACAGTCTGCATGCATTATTACCAGAAATGGACAAACTCATACATAGTCCTCGTGATAAAAACCAAAAACCTATGGTGTTTCCCCATTCCATCGCTAGAATTAACCCATGAGTACATGTTGTCATTGTCATGAATTTTTTGTTGTGTTATCTTAGAATATTTTTTTTATCATTCCAACTTGTATACAACAAAAGTTCTAAACACTTGTAGTGCCAGCAATTTGTTTAGCATATTTTATAGTAATTTTTTTGTTACTCAGATTAATCCCTAAAGTTGTAAAGGTTGTGATAAATATGGTAGTCATTTTTGTGATAGGAACATAATTGTCCAAGATCGTCCTGCACACAAATCTTATTTATGATGTTTCACCTTCTTTTAGCATGGATATACAGTGTTTGTAAGAATAGAATTAAAATATTATTGGTGCACTAAAAAAATCCATCTACATAAGGATTTAATGACCGAGGATTGAACATCAACCTATAAAAGGTAATATTTCTTAAGAGATGTTTTGTGTGGGATATCAAATGTATGACAAAAATTAATTTTAAGCACTAATTGGGCTATTTCTATAAACGAACAATATCTCTTTAGAGATAATATCCCATAGATGTTAAAAACCTAAAAAAAATTCATTCTCCACAAAGTGATTAACTTTTATAAAATGTGTTCTTTTTCGAGGAGGGTTAAAAATGAAGGTGAGTAGAGGCAAGGGAAATAAATCAGAAACAATTAAACTTTTATACAAAGAAATAGACTATATTACTTTCAAAAAATAGTTTACATGATCCTCTTCTATAGAGGTCTTTGGAAGAATCTAGAATGTATTGCAATAAAAAACACATGTTTGGAGAATGGTCAACAAGTCAGTGATATAACCATTTAGATTAGAGTGGGAAGCTTCCATATTTAATACAATGTTTTACTATTTGATAACTTTGGTGAGAGAAATTAATGATTTCCAATACCCCCTAATTTTTACCACCAACTACATCCAAATTTATAATATTTAATATTTTTCTTAAAAATTCAAATTATTCTTATGCTAAGGCTTTTGTGAATATATCTACCAATTGATCTTTATATCTACAATGCTCCAAGTCTATTTGTCTATTGTTAACCAATTCTCAAAAGAAGTGATATCTAGTGTCAATGTGCTTTGTTATTTTATGAAAAATAGGATTCTTTGATAGTGCAATGGTGGACTTGTTGTCACATTAGATTGTACTAGATTCCTCTTGATCATGCATTAGATCCTTCAAGACTCCTCACATCCATACTTATTGACACGTTGCTAATATACCTACTACATTTTCTTCTTTAGTTGATGAAATAGTTACTATGGGTTTCTTCTTTGATGCCCATGTTACATACATTTTCCAAGATACAATGCATATCTAGATGTACTTTTTTTTATCATCAACACTCCTTGCAAAATCATTATCATTATATCCAACCAATTAAAAATCATTTGAAGTGTACTACAATATGCCATGTGATACATAGTTCCTAAAATGTACCTCAATATTCTATTTCTTCCCTATAAATGTGAGTTCGTAGGTGAATCCATGAATCTAGAAATCACACTCACTGCATACATAATATCTGGCCTAGTTGTTGTGAGATGCATCAAACTACCAACCAATTTGTTGAGTATAGTTGAATCAAATTCTATCTTATTATCTTCTCTAATTAGTGTTGTCCATATTGGCATAGGTGTGGGAACTAGACTATAATTTACCATTCTAAACCTTCACAAAACATATTTTCTATATTTACTTTAAGAAATTAAAATTACTTCATCATAGATTGTGTAACTTCCATGCCAAGAAATAATTCATCATTTCCAAGTTTGTCATCTCAAATTCCTTCTTCATTGTTGATTTAACATGTCAATAGAAACTTCTGGAATGACAAATGGCTCCAGATAAGTTTTTAGAGAGATTTTGAGACCTTCTATGACTGGAGACACGTTTGCACCCAATTTTACGAGCCCTATGTTAGCAATTACAGAAGGGAAGGCAATTGGGTGGATCTCTCCTAGATCTCTCAGGATCTGATTCCTCTAATGAAAGTCCTTAATGCAGTCTCTCTCTTCTGATCAGGACAAGATCATCTGGGCAGATTCTTCTTATGGTATCTACACAGTGGCCTCTTCATATTCCTCACAGATTCCTCAAACACAGGATGCTAAATTGTTGTGGGCTAAAGCCTGGATTCCAAGCCTTACACCCAAAATCAATGTTTTCTTCTGGCTCCTTCTCCAGAACCGTATCCTTACTATCAACAATCTCATCAAGCGCTGATTCTAGATTTTGAATAGGTGTGTTCTCTGCAGATACTAGGAAGAAACGGTGGATCACTTATTTATTCACTGCTCTTTTTCTAGTAACATATGGAAATGTCTTTTCTTAGCCCTAGACTTATCTTGTTGTTTCCCCCTTTTCTTTCCATGATCTATTTTCTCAATGGACCTTCAAAATGTTTAACCCAGACTTCTAGTTATATTGCACCTAGATCCTTCCTCGCCTCTGTTGGGGTGACTAGAAAGAGCGTAACAACCACATCTTTTGTGACTATTCCTATCCCCATAAAATTATCTATTGCAAGAGAACTAACCTTATTTCAGGAAGGGCTCAGGAAGTGACACAGGAGAAAAGACATAATTACATCTAGAGAAGCCCCCTGACAGGCTGGGTGAAAGCCAACTTCGACGGAGTTGCCAAAAGGAACGCTAGCCAATCAGGTAGTAGAGGGATTATCAAAAACAACTTTGGTTTTGGCCTTGCGACTGTTATCTTACATCTAGATTTTTTATGCAGGGGCATTTGGGTGATGCAGGGGAATTCTTTATCCTCGGTGAATCTACATGGGATGTTTGTTATTTGGCCAATGTTACTTGGTTGTATCCTTAACTGACAGTCTTGGTTATTGAAGGAAGCTTGGTCACTAGAGGGACTCGGTAATCTCTAGTGCTCGGTGAAAGTATTACTTGATAATGCCTTCGGTTCTCGGTCGACACTGGTGCTCGGTGATGCTTGGATTGCTTGGTTATTTCACTATTGCTTGGTAGTTTTGGTTTACCGACTAGAGTTTTGTGTGATTTGTTGGGTCGACTTGGTGCATTTATTGTTGGTACCTATTCTTACAAGCTGACATGTTGTATTTGTAAGGCAATTTTGAGATGACTTGTATTACATTTAATAATTGTTAGGGGAAGTTAATGGTTTCCTCCAACCGACTTGTGGCTGATGATTAGTATTTAAGGGGTCTTTGGGTAGTTGTTTAGGAATCATAAGGAGCATCAAGGATCATATCAGACATCATTTTTGGATGTGTTGAAGCTAGAAATGGTGATGTTGTGGAAAAGATCTTGCATGATCTTGCAGATTGGATTCTTATTAGATAGTTTGTTGTAAGTAGAGCTAGTGGTTTGCACACTTGGGAACAAGGAGATTACTTGAGGCTTGTGAGCTCAAGTTTAGATCTGCCTTAGAGTTTCCATCAGTTGTTGATTTGTCTCAGAGCTAGACTAGCTAGTGTTATATTGGATCCTTTGATCTTACAGATTGTTTTTTATTGTAATTGGCCCTAACTCGGAAGGCCTTACAATCAGGAATATTAATGGAAAATTACTTTGAAACAATTGTGTTGTGTATTTTCACTATTTAATTTTGAAGTTGCAAGGTTTGGACTGTCCTTAATTGGATCCACCATCCCTTGGCTGCATTAGGTGGTATTAGAGCAGAGTAGATCTTATGGAAGAGAAGGTTGACCTAGCAAGGCTGATCTTGCGAAGTTGATCTTGTTGGCGAAGAGATTGTCTGATCTTAGTTGCAGATCCGTGGCACTAACTTGTGGAATCTTGCACTAGTTGTTGATGAAAGGTAGCAGATTAATTCGACTTGCATACATCTTGGAGATTGTCACAAGGTGATCGGTGTAGGGTTTATTGCAAAGGGTTTCTCTTGTCTTTAAGGATGGCTCCAAGAAGATTGGACCCTAGAGTTATTGCAGATCTCTTTGATACTGTGGAATATAGGATTACAAAGAAGGTGAAATCAGATTTTAGATTTGAGATGAAACTGATGAAGAATGACATGGTCACTGAGATCATGAGATTTTTTGTTGGTGTACCTCAGAATGTTGGTACCAAGGATGGTTCTGAAGAAGCTACTGAAGACTTTGAACCTATTGGATCTAGTGGTGATGACCAGAGGGACAAATCTGGTGAAGACATAACTGCTCTGTTGCATTGATCTGAAGCTCGGTTAAGTAGTAGTTACCGAATGAAAGTCTCTAATTTCTTTGGAATTTTGAAACTCAAGAATTTGATTGACTGGATCAGTGAACTTGAAGATTTATTTGAGCTAGAAGAAATTGAAGACCCTCTTCGGGTGAGATTGGCATAGACAAAGTTGAAAGGACATGCTGCTCTTTGGTGGAAAGAACTACAAAGAGATAGAGAAGATGAAGGTGAAACAAAAATCAATTGGTGGAGGTTGATGGTGACTAAGTTGAAAGCTAAGTTCATACTGGTTGACTATGAGCTTGTCTTATTTAAGAAGTTGCAGAATTTGAAGTAGGAGGATTTGTCTATTGAAGATTATACCGAGGAGGTCTACAAACTTACTATTCAGTCTGGACACCAAGAACTTGGTAAGGAAAAGGTAGCTCAGTATGTGAATGGTCTAAGATTCAATACTTAGGATTAGCTTGCTATGCTGAAGATTGATTCTATTGAAGATGCTTATCAGTATCCTCTGAAGGTAGAAGATAAGTTGAAAAGGAAACAACATAATAACTCCCGAGGGAAGGAAATGATTGATCACTCGGTGAAGGACATACCCACTGATGCAGAAGATGAACCGAAACCTATGGAACCAAAGAAGAAGACATGTAGAGCTATCTATAAGGGTACTTTCTATAACTATGGAGAGGAAGGACACCTTTATTTTGAGTGTACACAGAACAAGGTTGACCGATGAACTGCTATGGTGAATGAGAACATTCAGAATGAACCTAAATCTGAGAACTTGTTGCTTCGGTGAACATTACTTAGTACAAAGGATGAATCTTGTTAGAGGAGTAATTTGTTCAAGACTCGATGCAAGTTTGGAGGTAAACTCTATGATGTTATTGTTGATAGTGGTAGTATTGATAACCTTGTTGTTGAGGACATGGTTCAAAAACTTGGTTTAAATAGAATGAAGCATCCACGTCCTTATAGGATTGGTTGGTTGCAAGATGATCATGCTTTGGAAGTAAGGGAACAATGCTTCATTGATGTTCAAATTAGCTAGTATAAGGATCTTTTGTTATGTGACATTGTGGAGATGAACAGCTATCATATATTGCTCGGTAGACCTTGGCAATTTGATTGTAGAGCCATGTATGTTTGTGTGAAGAATGTGTATACTGTCAAGAAGGATGACATGAAATTTTCCCTGATGCCTTTGATGGATACAAAACTTGGTAGGAGAAGTCTGAGTATCGGTAGAAGAGTTGAGTTGGTAGATCTAGAGAAAATGAATGATCAATTTGGAGAATGTTGGTAAATAGATTGTTCTTTTTGGATTTATCTCTTTATTTGCCCAAAATCTCTTAAGAAACAATATGGATACAAATAGTTGGAAAGTTGTTATCTATTTGATTAACTTTCCTTTGATTTTTAATAGGTACAATTCCCTAATGTAAAATATATGTAGTGAATTTTGTTTGTTCTAATCCTAATAGGGTACGTTCTTAACCAGAGAACAAGAGAGATAACCAAACTAGCCCTCAATGAGGAACTAATCTAGGTCATGATTTTAAGTCTAAACTCTAACCAACTTAGTGATTTCATAGTACTTATGAATTCACACCCGTGGTGATGCAACAATGAATTATACTTTGATAAATGAAAATGTAGTAAATGACATAGATGAATGTAATCTAAAACTGAACACATGAATATTTTCCCAACTTCTAAGTAATGCTCTAAT
This sequence comes from Chamaecyparis obtusa, assembly GCA_027943335.1. Lineage (NCBI taxonomy): Eukaryota > Viridiplantae > Streptophyta > Pinopsida > Cupressales > Cupressaceae > Chamaecyparis > Chamaecyparis obtusa. The sequence goes on along the minus strand of BSBK01007443.1, from coordinate 487,307 downwards.
TATTATCAATTAGTTGCACTAAGAAGTAGAAACAGAGCTCTGTCTATTCCCAATTTCATCCAACTTAAGGAAAATAAATATTTTAACTCATAAAAGCATGGAACAGTAAATAAATGGCACAAAACACATTCCAAATTGACTCCGCAACAAGATGTATTTCACACCAAAAATTAGCTGAACCTTTCATTGATTTTCAAAGTGTTACATATAGGCTTCAAGAATTAAACCATTACAAAATCCACAGAATCGATTCATATTCCACAAAAGTCGATAAATGACAAGTGGCCATTTACCGATCATACAATATATCAAAAGAAAAGGGGGAAGTTATTTTCTCTTCACTGGCTTCTTTGCCTTCTCCATATTAGCCTTATGAGCTTTAGCAGCTGTGAGAATCATAATCATCTTCTCAGAATCAGGAATGTAAACATTTCTCAATATTAGGAGCAAGCGAGCATGATCTTTCTTTATGCATTTTACAGTTCATCTTTTCGGGGTTGCGTCTTCTCCATGGATTTTTGTATACATCCACTGAATTTCTGAAGATTAGGTATTCTATCAAGATAGGAACCAGATGACTCTGCAAGCTGGTCCAAGTAGTTAGAGAATGAGTTTTGCATATTGGTTATACCAATCGGGCTCTTTCCATCTCCGCTAGTTTTAGACTCAGAGTGAAGAATTTCTAAATACACAAAGATTTTACTTTTCTCTTTGGTGACTTCTTCATCAGTCACCTTCAGTTCCGCTTCTACCTTGATGATCATCTCCATTTTTAATTCTACCACTTGGAGCCATTCGATCAGAGGTTCATCCCCTTTCTGCAATAGGTTGGCCTAGATTACATCTTTAGTCTTCATTGTGACTAACCAATGCAACAACACCATGCACTCTTTGGATCTCAACCTTTCTGTTGTGAGTGTTTTCATATGCCCTTTGAGAGAATCTTTCTCTGATTCTAACTGTAGAAGGATATTTCCAAGCTGTTCGATGGCTACTAGACCTTTAGACTTAAGTCATTCAATCCACCTCTTGCCAATATGCCCGAAATGTCTATATTCTTGCAATTTGTAAAGTATTGCTTGGTTCTTGTCTACAATAGGATAAAATGTTATTAGAGAGCTAGGTAGGCTTGCTATAGGAGTGACCAACTTCTTGAATAAGTTATTCATTTCTTTAATCTCCACCTTGAGTCGAGTCTTAGTGACTTTGAGTTCTTCGAGCTCTTCCTCAATCAAGATGTTGCTAGACTTCCACAAGTCTACTTTGGTATCATGGCGGGCGAGTCCCATGTCTAAAGACTGGAGTGAAAAATTTGAGGCAGTAAGATCTTCAATTATGCCATCCTTTAGTGGTTTGGCTATTTCCATAGTCAGGTTTCCTGTGTCCGGATCTCAACCTAGAGTGGTCAGAGTCCTAGTCTTCTTAGCCTTGCTTATAGCTGAACTCGACTGCATCTCTTGTGAGAACATCTCACTAGTGGGAGCACCTTGCTCAACTCTTTTTCTTTTCTGCTCCAAAGTATTCTCAAGCCATGATTCCACACTAGTAACTTTCATTCCAAAAATTAAATCTTCAACAAATAATTTCTTGATAACAGGAGAAGAAGACTTTTTCTTGGAAATGAAAGGATTAACCTATGGGGAGGAAATAATTTTTTCCTTTTGAGGTTACTACAAGTGCTCTTTTGTTTCTTCATCCACCTCATCTTCTAAACTGCTATTGTTGTCCTTAACTTCAAAAATGGGAGGGGCCTTTTGACTGGGAGTGTCACCTTGTATTTCCATGGTTCCTCCTTGGGTTTTCTTCTTTGGTTCTGCAATTCCAACAGTTTCTTCTGTCGAATTGTTAGATTTCTCAACTTCATATTTTTCATTTGAACTGATGACTGGAGATGATCCTACTCCACAAGTCTTCTCAATTGGGATCTCCTTTTCGGGTGGTTGATCATCTCCACCTACTGGCTGAGCTAGTCCTTTGGCTATGGGCAAAGTTGGCAAAGATGAGGACACATGAGCACACACCGGCTTGACTACAAGATCTTGTTGAGGAGTAGGCTTTCCAGACCTCTTTTTCCTTCCCATCATCCACTGGGCCCACTTATTAGTTCTCTTAATGATTTTGGTCATTAAGATTTCCAGCTCTTCTATAGCTTGGCCTTGAACTTTCTCTTAGCTCACAAGGAAAGGTTTGATGTGGTCTTTGTATGTATCTCTGTACATGTGTTCTCCATCATCAAAAATGCCCTCAACATTAATGTTGACATTAAAAAACTTGATTTGTTCAAAGGTCAACCTGGAGTAGAACCTCTCTTGGCTCTTTATCCCATCCTTACAATTCTCCTAATAATCTTAGATTTCAGGGATGTGCCTAACCACAATGTCGATCTGTAGATAGTTTTTGGCATAATTCACTAGATCAAATTGTGGTCTTAGTACTTTATACTTCTCTGGCTTATATTTATTCTCGAATGCCTTTATCACGTTCTTAGCATTTGATCTCAACACGCAACTATAAGCTCCAACGGTAACATGGAATTCATAACCTTTCTTCTTAATTCCTGCACTGATCAATTTCACTTGCAACATCTTTAGGATCACCTCTATGAGCACAATCATGTCATCGGGGTACCTTGGCAGCTTCATGGGAAAATCATCAAAACCTGCATGACAAAGATATGAGAAATTGGCAAATTGAATGAAGAAACTCCCAAATTGGGTGATGAATTCCATGGCCTCTAGTGAGAATCTCCACTCTAGGAATCCTTGTAACTCTCTACACAACCTCATTGTGAACAAGTCATTAACTTTAATGAACTCAGCATAGCTATTCTGTAACTTCAAATGAGGGAAGAAATCATAAATTTTCACATCATCTTCAAATTCTTCTAACCTAGGGAGTCCCGACCATACTTGTAATGTAGCTAAAATATAGATCAAACATGAAGACATATAATATTTGTTCTTGTACTTGGTGAATTCAAGGCATTGGGTAGATTTTCACTTACCCCTTGAGCCCAGTCTATATAATGATGCTCAGTACATATTACTTAGAGCAAGAAGAAGTAGTGCTCTATGAAATTCAATGCACCACTTTCAACATTTATCCTATGAAGGAGCACCAAGATGTCGACAATTTCTACCTTCAGATCCGTCCCAACACTTTTCCCTTTATGCTTTTGGGCCTCCAAAACCACAAGTTCATGTTTGAAAATTTTTCTCGCACTGGGATACGAAGACTGTTCTGTATGGACTCTTTGTCGATAGAGATGAGTACTGTATCATCTGGCAGCATAATCTATTTTGTGTCTAGGTTGAATCTAGATATACATTCCCTGATTAGTTCGAGAGGTTGCACTATAATAGGGAACCCAACGACTTCAACCAAACCACTACCTTTGAGCTCATGTGTCATTGGATGGATGTTTTCCTTGCTCAATATTCTATGTAGATTGTCTAGATCATAGAATCTAAGGGATGTATCTATCAGATTATGCCATTCAGATGTAAACTTGTTCATCCCATCAAAGCCCAAGAATCTAGTGGCCATGGCTTCTGAATCTTCTTTCGATTTACTATTAAGAAGCTTCGCAGTATGCTGGAAAATGATTTTTTAAATCATGAGGAATACAAGGCATATGATAAAGATGTGAACAAATGATTATTTTTGAGTGATCACTTGAGTCTTTTATAAACAACCTATTTCCTTACCGTTACTTTCCATATCTCGTGCCATATGAATGAGAGATTTTAAAAAATATCTGTTAGAGTTCTAACATTAAGATTTGAATTAAATGCATCCTATTAATGACCTTAGAAAATCACTTTTACCTATTTGAAGTAGTTGTAATTATAACTTGTCTCACATAGTGGATTTCTAGTTTTCTACTTCTCTCAATTTGATGCCTTTGTTGGAGAAATCACTTTGATGGTAGAAACCTAACTGTGGAGAAGTTGGGAAGTGATTTTTTGAAAACCCACAACTAGCCATTTTCCTTATCAACTTCTCTTAGGTATTGAAACAAATTACCTCAATCATACCCGATCATTCAATCTCTATGATTTCTTATGCTTATTTCTTCACGAGTTTTTGCATCTCAAAAACTGACCTTCTTGAGTGATTTTCCAACAAGGGAGAAGTTGTAAACTGATTCTCCGAGAAAGATCATTTACTTACTTTCTCTTTTTCTTAGACAACTTTATCCGATGCAGGGATTCTATCTGATTTCTTCAAAATCTAGATGCTTGGCATTCAAAAATCTCTAATACACTTTCTACTATCCTTCAGAAAGAAACCTCCTTAAGAGAAACTCCACAGGTAGAGAATTTTATTATATCTTCTTTTCCAAGCTATTCTTTCTAGGCCCGACTAGTTCTTAATCTGAGAATCTCGATCTCCAGGCCTTGTTTGTGTGCTTGACAATTCTTGTGTTCGCATCATGTGGAAAATTACCTTCATGGGCTGAAACTTGCCAAGGAGAAGATGATTTTTAGTTTCCTAAGAAAGAGGTAAAAATGTTAATTTGAAGCCTCTCATCCATGTGAATGTTGCCAATAGAACCAAAGGTCGAATAAAAGTCTTTATCAAATTAGGAACTATAACTTAACCATCCCTAGGATGAAATTAAAAACCAACTTGACACAAAAGCAGAAAGAGGCATGAAGGGATTATTCAATAAAGACCACCTATCCTAAGGACATTCTAGACTTAGACTCCAATTTATTATCTCAAAACTCATGACTCCATCTAAACACAAGGTATTCACTTTTGTTTTAGAGCGAAGAACAAAAGTGGGGAAACAACTAGCTCTATATGGGGACTTGGATATGTTCATATATAAGCAAGGAATCCACATCTCTAGTTTCACAAAGTTAAATGAAAAGGTGGCTCACAAAAAAACTAAAGCAAAGAAAGGAAACAAGAAAGGAAAGACAAACTAGGGAAATCTAAACTAAGGAAAATAAAAACTGGAACTTAACGTAACTATCATACAATACAGGGGCTACCTTTTTTCAATTTGCAACTTGATATAATTTCAAATATTGACCATTATAGGTCAAGGATAGTACTTCACCACTTGGATAAGCCAATTTGAAAGAATTTTTGTCAAAGGCTTGATGGATGACGAATGGTCCTTTCCAGAGTATCTCAAATTTACCATGCATTCCTTTAGGTGCCCTTCGCTTATCCCATAGTAGTACTAAATCTCCAACCATGAACTTCCTTGGTCTAGTTTTCTTGTCAAAGAGATTATTTACCCACACCTGATGTTTTGTCATATGATCAACAATATTCTCTCATTCTTCTTCGAGTTTATTCAGATACAGAATTCTCTTTTCCAACCCATCCTTATAGATGACATCTTCTACCACTGTTCTCAACTTGTTAGTAACCAATTCTAGAGGTAGGGGAAGGCTGGCCTCAACTCTATACACTAGCTCAAAAGGTGAAATACCAATTTCCCTCTTTGGAGTTACTCTGTTAGCCCAGAGTGCTTCATGAATTTTCTTGTGGCAAGTCCTTTAGTTATCTGATACAAGCTTCCTCACTATATTTACCATTTTCTTATAAATTGGTAATTTTAGTTGAAGAAAAGTAAGCTATGTTATCCATGACTATTTTAATAGGTACGCCAAATCTTACCATAATGTTTTCTTTGATGAATTCACACACTACTTTAGAGGTATTCTTGTTTGTGGCCTTTTCCTCCACCCATTTCATAAAATAGTCAGTTGTCGTGATTATGTATGTGTGACTAGCACTTGACATAGGATTGATAGGCCTGATAAAATCGAGGCCCCATTGCTGGAAGGGACCTTCTATTACTACTGGTCTGAGAGGAAGAGCTTCTAGTTGAGGTTGACCTGTGAACATCTTACATTTTTCACACTTGGCCACCCAATGATATGCATCCTTGAACATCCCTAGCCAATAGTAGCATTGTCTCAAAATTTTAAATGCAATTACAGAAGATGAGAAATGCCCACCACAGGCTTCATCATGAAATGTCTTTAATAGTCTCTCCTGCTGTTGCTTGTGTACACACTTGAGAAAAGTTCCATCCATAAATATTTTGTATAATGTATCTTCCCAAATGACATATTTAGCAGCTTTCAACCTCAGGTCTCTCCTTTGTTTAGCTGTCAATCCTTCAGGGCATTCTCCATAATTCAAGAAATATACAATGTCTTCAAACCATGGGTCTTGTAAACTTACTCCCAAAACTAGTTGTTCTATTTTGGGCTGGTTATCTCCTTCACTTTCTACCATAGCTTTGCACAATGCATTGCCTCATACTAGTTTATTTGGCTTGATCTCTATGTCACATTCTTGTGTTTTGGCTAACCAAGCCCCTCTATTATTACATCCTACATCTTGTTGGGCTAATATACACTTTACTGCAAAGTTAGGAACAAAAACAATGGAGTGAGAATGTAAGATATAAAATCTGAAATTATTCAAGGTTTTCACCACCGAGAAAGTGTTCTTCTCACGTTGAGAATATCTTAGCTCATGATTTTTCAGTGACATACTCATAAAGGCAATAGGAGCTTGAACTCCTTCTCTATTCTCTTGCACAAGAATAGCTGACAATGTATATTTAGATGCGTAACAATAAATCATGAAATCTTTCTTATAATCTAGGTGGCATAAGATAGGAGCGTTGGCTATAGCATCCTTTATATATTAGAAAGCTCTTTTACCAGGGTCATTCCATTTGAAATTCTGATTACCTTTCATCATATCCACAATACACTTGGTGATCTCTAAGAAGTTGGGGATGAATCTTCTGAGAAAATTTACTTGACCAAAGAATGACTTCACTCCAGTTTTACTTACAGGTAAAATTATCCTTTGAATGGATTTGACTCACTCTGGGTCGATCCTGATACCTTCTTGTGATACCATATGACCGAGTAGTTTTCCTTTGGTAATACAGAAAACTAACTTCTTAGGATTTAAAGAAATCTCATGTTCTCTACACCTTCACAATACCTTTTCTAAATCCTTAATATGATCACTTCTTTTCTCAAAGAACATAGTTAAGTCATCCAAATATATGACAATAATCTTATCTTTCATATCAGTAAAAGAAAAATCCATACCTCATTGAAATGTAGCACCAGTGTTGATAAGACCAAATGATATTCTATGGTATGCAAATGTGCCGTAGGGAGTGGTAAACACAATCTTATGCTGGTCTTTCTCTTCTACCTCAACTTGGTTGTACCCTGAAAAGCCATCGAGCATACACATCATTTTGGCTCCTACAACTATCTAGAACAAGTGATCCATGTTGGGGAGTGCAGTAATTGTCTTTTAAAGAGGCTTGATTTAAATTTCTAAAATCTACGCATATCCTTATTTCTCCATTCCTTTTCCTCACAAGGATGATGTTTTCTATCCATGTGGAGTGGTGGATAGGGTAGATAATCTTGGCTTTGTGCATTTTATCAACCTCTCTAAAGATGGTGTCTGCCGCTTTCAGATTGTAATTTCTTTTCTTCTATTTGAATGGGGTAGCATCAAGTTTTAAGGGAATTTGATGCTTGAAATTTCCCCCCATAAATCTTTTTAAATCTTCATAACTCCAAGCAAAGACATCTTGATATTCTAGAAATAGGCTTCTAGCTTCCTCTTTCTCTTCAAGTGTGCAACACTTTCCTATGTTTATCATCCTAGGATTTGACTCATTCCAAATGTTCATCCCTTCATATTCTCTAGTCGTAAGACCTTCCTCTATCTTTTTCTTCTTAACATAAGTATCATGACGATTGAACAATTTCTCTAATGATATAAAATATGGGGGAATGATGTTACCTTGCAATTGAGTTACACCTGACTCATCTTTCTTCCATTTCCTGGGATGATCTTGTGAGAGATCATTTGGATTTTCTTTAGGGGAACTATCATTACCTTCAAGGAAGAGTTGCAGGCATTTGTCATCATCGAATACTTGCCAATCATCTACATTATCAAGTACTGATGGCATGTACATCACCTCCACTTGGTACTTCTTGTCTTTAAATTATGGATGAGGTAGTAGTAAGGAAGCAAAGACTTCTAGTGAATCTTCTTTGGAATTTAATTCTCTAGGGACATATTTGATTGCAAAGGAATCCAATCCTTCAATCTCATCCCATACTCTATTTCTATAACTCTTCAGCTTCCGATTTTTGATAAACACCTCATACTCATCTGTATTATTGGTATTTACAAACTCCAGTTTGAAAGCCATCAGCTCAGGTTCACCTATGGGTGGAATTAATACAATTCTAGCACCAGACCCAAAAGAAGAACAACTACCATTAAATTCCAGTGTCTAGACTTTTGGAGTCTTATCCTTCTTAGAGGCCTTCAGTTCTTCTTGTTCACTTTCAGGTTCATCAACAATGCCTTGGGTAAACATCATATAATTACTAAACTCCAATTCTTGATATAGGATTTGAGCTTTCAGATCATCAGATTTTAGAACCATGAACTTTGACTTCTCTTTAGGTTCTAGTTTGACCTTCTTATTTCTCACAGGAATTACTACCTGAGACCAATCCAATTTAATCTCCCCACCTAAATCTCTACAAAAAATTCTACTGAGCAATAACCCATAACTTGCTGGTATATCTACAACAAGGATTGTCAATAGCATCTTCTTTTCAGGATGGGCAACTAGAGCTACTTGAGAATCTTTGATTTGGCCAAGAAGAGGGACTTGCTTAGCATCCATAGAATAGAATCTACCATGGAATTTTGTCATGGTGATGCCTAAGGCTTTGGATACAGGGGAAGGCATCACATTATCAGAAGCACCTGAATCTATGATACAGTTGCTAAGTTTACAACCATTGATATACAAGGAGACATAAAATGGCTCAGGTTTTTGACCTAGGAAGCTAGCTATCATAGTGTTTTCCCCTTGTTCAAATAGTTTTTCTAGTGAGGAATCATCTTCATTGGAAGAGGTGACATTATGATTTAGTTTTATACTATCTCTTTTTAAGTAATCTATGAATCTTTTCAATTCCATAGGATTTGACCTTAAATAATCTATGGGAGAAATTTGGATCTTGGAATTTTTATAGAATTGAATGAAATCAAAGGAATCACTTTCCTTACCTGACTGCAAGATTTTCATTCCTTGACTACTTTCTTTCGTACCTAAAGTAGATGCATCATTGGTTCCCATTGAAGGAATGATAATAGGGGTTTTGTCTTTCTGGCTTTGAGTTAGAACTACATAGGTAGTGCCATCTATAGTAGCATAACACTCTCCTTACTTCTCAGAATCAGATTCATACTCAAAAAATAAATTTACAGAGTCTCCATGCGAGCATGAATCTAGTTCATCATTTGGTGTTGTAGCATCTAACTCATTAGTAGATAGTAATTGCATCATGTGAGATATTTCAAGATAGCTCTCACCATTATGGTCTATCATTAGATGGAATACACACATATTTCCTTTCTTAGGGGGAGCCTCAATTGTAAGTCTCTATTGTGGAGCAGGTAATTGCAATGTCTTGCTATCAGTGTTTCTACTATTCTGATCTTGAAAGGGTTTCTAGTACGGGTTGTTGAACTTAGGGAGTTGTCTTTTTAAAGCGATGATTTCATTGGACATCTTTTGCATCATCTCATTAGTTGATGTAGTGCCACTTGAACTGGCACCTATCTATATTTCTCTTTTCCATCTGCCAGTAGAAATCATGTCATCTTCTAACTCAATGGCTATTTTCTGAGTAGAGTCCAAATCTGTAGGTTGTGCTCTTCTTAGATCATAATTTATATCTAGTGGCATGGCACTCATAAAGAATATCATTAGATTTGTAGGAGTCAGTCTATCAGCCATGGGAATACTGTTAGCAATCTTATTGAATTTAGCAATGAACTCCCTCATACTTATAGAAGCTTGTTTCTTGATAGAGGTTAATTGCATCAACAATGCATGTTCATCTTCAGTTGTTTTGAACCTAGCTTCAAACTTCATCCTCATAGTATCCCAACTTGTGATTGAAGTATCATCCAAATGATAAAACCAGTCAGCCGCTACTTCAACTAGAGTTTACACAAATAGCCTAACAACAACATTTTCATAACCAACTCCTAGGATATGAGTTTTTGCAAAGAAGGCTTTAATGTGTTCATCTGTAATAACTTTTCCATCTCCTGAGAACTTCAAAAAGTTCTTTCTAGATCCCGAAGGGATTGGGTGATATGTTGCAAACTGTAGTGGACCAATTGCAATGGCCCATGGAGTTGCCATGACTATAGATGTAGGATGTGGAGGAAAATTAATAACAAGAGGAGAAACTACTCCGTGTAAATTTAATACTTGACAAGTTGTAGGCAATGAAGTTTGTGTTTTTGGAGGTGAAGGTGGCCTACTCTAGTGTCTTTTGTTACCTTTCTGATGAGGTAAGTCTATTATGGGAAAACTGAGCTCTATGAACCTTTCAAATGTAGGGTCTTTTCCACCTTGCCCCTTGGTACTTCTGAGAAACCTTCTTTGATCTAGAGCTCCGAATTAGTTTTGCTACCTAGCTCCATCCTCTGCTCTGTGCTGGTTTCTTCTCTGAATTTCTCTTCCAAGTGCTTCTTCTCTCTCTTCTTCTTTTTCAAGCACTTGACTCATGTTCCTGTAATGCTCTATGTTTCTTTTGTATCAACAGGAAAAATTATTCAAGGACGAGACTATGTCTTCTTTATCGTCTTGAAAATCAAGATTGGGTTGAAGCATAGGGAACACATTCTCATGAGGTAACACCATCTTTCCTCATAAAAAATATTCTAATCTAGTGACTGTTTCTATCCCCGGCAGAGTCACCAAAAATTTGTTGGTAAATAGATTGTTCTTTTTGGATTTAACTCTTTATTTTCCCAAAATCTCTTAAGAAACAATATGGATATGAATAGTTGGAAAGTTGTTATCTATTTGAATAAATTTCCTTTGAATTTGAATAGGTACAACTCCCTAATGTAAAAGATATGTAGTGAATTTTGTTTGTTCTAAATCCTAATAGGGTATGTTCTTAACTAGAGAATAAGAGAGGTAACCAAACTAGCCCCCAGTGAGGAACTAATCTAGGCAATGATTTTAATTCTAAACTCTAACCAACTTAGTGATTTCACAGTACTTATGAATTCACACCAGTGGCGTTGCAACAATGAATTCTACTTGGATAAATGAAAATGCAGTAAATGACATAGATGAATCTAATCTAAAACTGAACACATGAATATTTTCCCAACTTCTAAGTAATGCTCTAATTACTATCAATTAGTTTCACTAAGAAGTAGAAACAGAGCTCCGTCTATTCCCAATACAATCCAACTTAAGGAAAACAAATATTTTAACTCACAAAAGCATGGAATAGTAAATAAATGGCACAAAACACATTCCAAATTGAGTCCACAACAAGATATATTTCACACCAAAATTTAGCTGACCCTTTCATTGATTTTCAAAGTGTTACATATAGGCTTCAAGAAATAAGTTGTTACAAAATCCACTGAATCGATTCATATTCTACGAAAGTTAATAAATGACAAGTGGCCATTTATGGATCATACAATATATCAAAAAGAAAAGGGGGAAGTTATTTTCTCTTTGCTGGCTTCTTCTCCTTCTCCAACTTATCCTTATGAGCTTTAGCGGCTGTGAGAATCAGAATCATCTTCTCAGAATCAAGAATATAAACATTTCTCAATCTTATGAGCCAGGGAGCATGATCTTTCTCTATGCATTTTGCAACATCTTTTCAGGGTTGCATCTTCTCCATGGCTTTGTGTATACATCCACTGAGTTGCTGAAGATTAGGTATTCTATCAAGATGGGACCCAAATAACTTTGTAAGCTAGTCCAAGTTGTTAGATAATGACTTTTGCATATTGGTTATACCAATCAGGCTCTTTCCATCTCTGCTAGTTTGAGACTTGGAGTGAAGACCTGCTAAATACACAAAGATTTTACTTTTCTCTTTGGTGACTTCTTCATTGGTTGCCTTCAGTTCCACTTCTACCTTGATGATCATATCCATTTTGAATTCTACCCCTTGGAGCCATTCGATCAAATGTTCATCCCCTTTCTCCAATATGTTGGCCTTGATCACATATTTAGTCTTCATTGCGACTAACCAATGCAACAGCACCATGCACTCTTCACATCTCAACCTTTCTATTGTGAGTGTTTGCATATGCCCTTTGAGAGAATCTTTCTCTACTTCTAACTATAGAAGGACATTTCTAAGTTGTTCGATGGCTACTAGACCTTCAGACTTAAGTTGTTCAATCCACCTGCTACCAATATACCTGAAATGTCTATGTTCTTACAATTTGGCAAGTATTTCTTGGTTCTTGGCTACAGTTGGATTTAATTATTGGCATAATGGTTAGCACTCCCCTTAGGATTCATGACATGGCTTAACCACCTCCTGTGTCTTCTATAATTTTAGTGGTTGTATCAGGCATTAATAGGTTGATCTCTTGGTGCAATGACAACCACTACTTGTAACAACTGGTATCAGAACTTGGTCAAAGGTTTGAATTTCCTTGGGTAATGCTAAGGGGGAAATTGTTGGAATAATGGTCAGCACTCCTCTTAGGATTCGTGATATGGCTTAACCACCTCCTGTGTCTTCTATAAGTCTAGTGGTTGTATCAAGCATTAATAGGTTGATCTTTCGATACAATGGCAACCACTACTTGTAAAACGAATGTTGTTAGAGAACTAGGTAGGTTTTCTACAAGAGTGAGAAATTTCTTGATGAAGTTAGTCATTTCTTTAATCTCCACCTTGAGTCGAGTCTTAGTGACTTTGAGTTCTTTGAGCTCTTCCTGGATCAAGACGTTGCTAGACTTCCACAAGTCTACTTTGGTATCATGGTGGGCGAGTCCCATGTCCAAGGACTAGAGTGCAAAATCCGAGGTAGTAAGATCTTCAATTTTTTCATCCTTTAGTGGTTTGGCTATTTCCATAGTCAGGTGTCCTATGTCTGGATCTTGACCCAGAGTGATCAGAGTCCTAGTCTTCTTAGCCTTTCTTACAGCTGAACTCGACTACATTGCTTGTGAGAACATCTTGCCACTAGGAGAACCTTTCTGAACTCATTTTATTTTATGCTCCAGAGTATTCTCAAGCCATGATTCCACACTAGTAACTTTCATTGCAGAAATTAAATCTTCAACAAATAATTTCCTGATAACAGGAGGAGAAGACTTTTTCTTGGAAATGAAAGGATTAACCTGTGGGGAGGAAATACTCTTTTCCTTTTGAGGTGACCCCAAGTGCTCTTCTATTTCTTCATCCACCTCATCCTTTGAACTCCTACTATCATCCTTAACTTTGAAAATGGGAGGGGCCTTTTGACTGGGAGTGTCACCTTGTATTTCCATGGTTCCTCCTTGGGTTTTCTGCTCTGGTTCCGCAGTTCCAACAGTTTCTTTTGCCAGCTTGTCAGATTTGTCAATTTTGGCTTCTTCATTTGAACCGATGACTAGAGATGATCCTCCTCCACAAGTCTTATCAATTGGGATCTCCTTTTCAAGTGGTTTATCATCTCCACCTATTGGGTGAGCTGGTCCTTTGGCTACGGATGAAGTTGGCAAAGAGGAGGATGCAAGAGCACTCACCAGCTTGACTGCAGGATCTTGTAGAGGAGTAGGCTTTCTAGATCTCTTTTTCCTTCCCATCATCCACTAGGCCCACTTATCAGTTCGCTTAATGATTTTGGCCATTAAGATTTCCAACTCTTCTATAGCTTGGCCTTGGACTAGCTCTGAGCTCATAGGGAAAGGTTTGATCTGGTCTCTGTATGTATCATTGTGTACATGTGTTCTCCATCATCCACAATGCCCTCAACATTAATGTTGACATTGAACAACTTGATTTTTTCAATGGTCAACCTAGAGTAGAACCTCTCTCGATTCTCTAGCTCATCCCTACAATTCACCCAATAATGTTCAATTTTAGGGATGTGCCTGACCACAGTGCCAATCTATAGATGATTTTTGACATAATTCACTAGAACAAATTGCAGTCTTAGTACTTCATACTTCTCTAGCTTATATCTATTCTCAAATGCCTTTATCATGTTCTTAGCATTTGATCTTGACGCGTAGATGTAAGCTCCAATGGTAACAGGGAATTCATAACCTTTCTTCTTAATTCCTGCACTGATCAGGTTCACTTACAACGTCTACCAGATCACCTCTACGAGCACAATCATGTCATTAAGGTACCTTGGTAGCTTCAAGGGAAAATCATCAAAACTTGCAAGGTAAAGATATGAGAAACTAGAAAATTGAATGAAGAAACTCCCAAATTGGGTGATGAATTCCATGGCATCTAGTGAGAATCTCCGCTCTGGGCATCCTTGTAACTCTCTGCACAACCTCATTGTGAATGAGTCATTAACTTTAATGAACTTGAGATAGATATTTTGTAACTTCAAATGAGGGAAGAACTCATAAATTTTCACATCATCTTCAAATTATTCTAACCTAGGGAGTTTTGGCCATACTTGTAATGTAGCTAAAACGTAGATCAAACACGAAGACATAAAATTTGTGTCGGTACTTGGTGAGATTCAAGGCATTCACTTAGCACTTGAGCATAGTCTATATAATGATGCTCAACACATATTACCTAGACCAAGAAGAAGTAGTGCTCTATGAAATTCAATGCATCACTTTCACCTTTTATCCTGTGAAGGAGCACCAGGATGTCAATGATTTCTGCCTTCAGATCCATCCCAAAAAGTGTTTTTGGCACTTTTCCCTTTATGCTTCTGGGCCTCTGGAACCATGATTTCATGATCTCTTTCCTCCACCTCATCTTCTTCTCATTATATTCTGATATTGCGACTGAGAAGTTCATGTTTGAAAATTCCACTCACACTAGGATATAGAGACTGTTATGTAAAGACTCTTTGTCAATGGAGATGAGTACTGTGTCATCTAGCAAAAAAATCTATTTTGTATCTAGGTTGAGTCTAGATATACATTCCTTGATTAGTTCCGGAGCTTGTACTACAATAGGGAATCCAATGGCTTCAACAAAACCACTACCTTTGAGCTTATGTGTCATTGGATGGAGGTTTTCCTCACTCAATCTTCTATGTAGATTGTCTAGATCCTAGAATCTAAGGGGTCTATCCATCAGATTATGCCATTCAAATGTCATCCCATTCATCCAATCAAAGCCCAAGAATCTGGTGGCCATGGCTTCTGAATCTTCTTTCGATTTACTATTAGGAAGCTTTGGAGTATGCTGGCAAATGATTTATGAAATCATGAGGAATAAAAGGCATGTGAGAAAGATGAAAACAAATGGTAATTTTTGACTGATCACTTGAGTCTTTTATAAATAACATATTTCCTTACCGTTACTTTCCATATCTCACACCACACAAATGAGAGATTTTTAAAAATATCTGTTAGAGTTCTAATGTTAAGATTTGAATTAAATGCATCCTATTAATGACCTTAGAAAATCACTTTTACCCATTTAAAGTAGTTGTAACGGTAACTTGTCTGGTGCATTAGATTTTTACTTTTCCGCTTCTCTCAATTTGATGCCTTTGTTAGAGAACTCACTTTGATGGTAGAAACCAAACTATGGAGAAGTTTGGAAGTGATTTTCTGAAAACCCACAACTAGCCATTTTCCTTATCAACTTCTCTTAGGTATTGAAACAAATTACCTTGATCATACCCGATCATTCAATCTTCATGATTGCTTATGCTCATTTCTTCATGAGTTGTCGCATCTTAGAAACTATCCTTCTTGAGTGATTTTGTGACAAGGGAGAAGTTGTAAATAGATTGTCCAAGAAAGATCATTTACTTACATTCTCTTATTCTGAGATCACTTTATCTGACGTAAGGATTCAATCTGATTTCTTCTAAAGCTAGATGCTTGGCTTTCAGAAATCTCTGATACACTTTCTACTGTCCTTCAAAAAATAACCTCCATAAGAGAAACTCTACAAGTGGAGAAGTTTATTATATCTTCTTTGCCAAGCTATTCTTTCTAGGTCCAGCTCATTCTTAATCTAAGAATCTAGATCTCCAGACCTTTTTTGTGTGCTTGATGATTCTTGTGTTCACATCCCGTGGAAAATTACCTTCATGGGCCGAAACCCACCGAGGAGAAGATGATTTTTAGTTTCTTGACAAAGAGGGAAAATTTTTAATTTGAAGCCTCTCATCCATGTGAATGCCATCAATAGAACCAAAGGAATAAAAGTCTTTATCAAATTAGGAACTATAACTTACCCATCCCTAGGATGAAATTAAAAACCAACCCGGCTCAAAAGAAGAAAGAGGCATGAAGGGATTATTTGATAAAGACCACCTATCCTATGGAGATTCTAGACTTACACTCCAATTTATTATCTCAAAACTCATGACTCCATCTAAACACAAGGCATTCACTTTTGTTTTAAAGTGAAGACCAAAAGTGGGGCAATAAGTGGCTATGTCTAGGGACTTGGATATGTTCATATCTAAGCAAAGAATCCACATCTCTGGTTTCACAAAGTTAAAAGGAAAGGTGTCTCATAACAAAACTAAGGCAAAGGAAGGAAATAGGAAAGGAAAGAAAAAGTGGGGAAATCTAAACTAAGGAAAAAAAAACTGGAACTAAACGTAACTATCATACAATACAGGGGTTACCTATTTTCAATTTTCAAGTTGATATAATTTCAAATCTTGACCATTATAGGTCAAGGCTAGCACTTCACCACTTGGATAAGACAATTTGAAAGAATTTCTGTCAAAGTCCTGATGGATGACGAATGGTCCTTTCCAGAGTGTCTCAAATTTACCATGCATTCCTTTAGGTGCCCTTCTCTTATCCCGTAGTAGTACTGAATCTCCAACCATGAACTTCCTTGGTTTGGTTTTCTTGTCAAAGAGATTCTTTATCTACACTTGATGTTCTATGATATGATGAACAATCTTCTCTCATTCTTCTTCGAGTTTATTTAGATACAGAATTCTCTTTTCGAACCCATCCTTATAGATTCCATCTTCTACCACTATTCTCAACTTGTTAGTAGCCAATTCCAGAGGTAGGGGAAGGCTTGCCTCAACTCCGTACACCAGCTCAAAAGGTTAAATACCAATTTCCCTCTTTGGAGTTACTCTGTCAGCCCAGAGTGCTTCGTCAATTTTCTTGTGCCAAGTCCTTTGGTTATCTGATACAAGCTTCCTCACTATATTTACCAAGTTCTTATTACTTGATTTGGCTTGACCATTTCATTGTGGGAAATAGTCAAATGAATAACTAGCAATTATACGATACTCAAAATAGAAATTGGTAATTTTAACTGAAGAAAAGAAAGTTGGATTATCCATGATTATTTTAATAGGCATACCAAATCTTACCATAATGTTTTCTTTGACGAATTTGTACACTACTTCAGAGGTAGTCTTCTTTGTGGCATTTTCCTCCACCCTTTTCATAAAATAGTTAGTTGTAGTGATTATGTAAGTGTGACCAGCACTTGACACAGGATTGATAGGCCCGATAAAATCAAGGCCCCATTTCCAAAAGGGACCTTCTATTACTACTAGTTTGAGAAGAAGAGTTGTTATTTGAGGTCGACCTATGAACATCTTACATTTTTCACACATGGCCATCTAATGATACACATCCTTGAACATCCTTGGCCAATAATAGAATTGTCTCAAATTCTTAAATGCAGTTACAAAAGATGAGAAATGCCCACCACAGGCTTCGTCATGGAATGCCTTTAGCAGCCTCTCCTATTATTGCTTGTCTACACACCTGAGAAAAGTTCCATCCACGTATATTTTGTATAACATACCTTCCCAAATGACATATTTAGAAGCTTCCAACCTCAGGTCTCCCCTTTTTTTAGGTGTCAATCCTTCAGGGAATTCTCCATAAGTCAGGAAATATATAGTGTCTTCAAACCATAGGTCTTGTAAACTTACTGCCAAAACTAATTGTTCTATTTTGGACTGGTTATCTCCTTCACTTTCTACCATAGCTTTGCACAATGCATTGCCTTGTACTAGTTTAGTTGTCTTGATCACTATGTCATATTCTTGTTTTTTGGCTACCCAATCCCCTCTATTATTACATCCTACATCTTGCTGGGTTAATATACTCTTTACTGCAATGTCAGGAATAAAAACAATGGATTGAGAATGTAAGATATAAAATCTAAAATTCTTCAAGGCTTTCACCATCGAGAAAGTGTGCTTCTTGACTAGAGAATATCTTGGCTCATGATTTTTTAGTGGCATACTCATAAAGGCAATAGGATCCTAAACTCCTTCTCTATTCTCTTGCATAAGAATAGATGAAAATGTATGTTCAAATGTGTAATAATAAATCATGAAATCTTTCTTATAATCTTAGTGGCATAAGATAGGGGCATTGGCTATAGCATCCTTTATATCTTTGAAAGCAGTTTTACCAGGGTCATTCCATTTGAAATTCTGATTGCCTTAGGGTTTCCATCAGTTGTTGATTTGTCTCAGAGCTGGACTAGCTAGTGTTGTATTGGATCCTTTGATCTTGTAGATTGTTTCTGATTGTAATTGGCCCTAACCTGGAAGGCCTTACATTCAGACATGTTAATGGAAAATTACTTTGAAACAATTGTGTTGTTGTGTATTTCCACTGTGTAATTCTGAAGCTGTAAGGTTTGGACTATCCTTAATTGGAGTTCCTCTTTCTTCATTTGATTGATCATCTTGGTTTTCTTGATCTTTTTCCTCTTGTTGATCATATGGTATTGTTGGATTACCTACAATTATCTTGTATATACTTCCATCCCAAGATTATTCTTCTTTGAATATAAAATCTATGCTTACAATTAATTTCTTAGTTATAAGTTAAACAACTTTTAGTCCTTAGATTTCTCATCATAACCAATAAATATGCATTTTTCACTTTTATCCACTACTAAATTTTAGCCTCATTTTTTAGTCTCATTGGTCTATTTTTCAACACACAATGGTTGATAAAATGACCATTTGTATTGTCAAACTTTCTTTTTCAATTTTTCCACATGTTCCCTTAAAAGTTGAATATTCGACTTACCATTTGGTCAAAAATTTGACTAAAAACAACGTTCAAATTGGCAACTACGATATTACCAGCATCCATCATTTTTTACCAACGTTGGTCGAATTATCCACTACTGTATACGTATGATGAGTATGGCTTCGATGTCAAAGAAAGAAGTCATATTGGTCGAACAAATGATATTAGTTTGGTTTACTAGTTTAATCTGGATCACTAGTTTAAGAATGGTTTGTTTCATGTTTAAATGTACCATTGAATGAAGTTTGGCTATATTAAGTACAATCTTAAGACTCGTGACTCTTCAAATTCTCTTGTTTCCTTCAGACCTCGACTGTTCATGATGAGCTATAGAAGCGTAACAAATTTATATGGTTTCATAAACTAAAGACTATGAACAATTTATTTTTTTCCATGGGACCTTGAAATATTGAGCTTCTCTAAGTTTCAAGAATATTTTAACATTCTCTACATAATAGGGCCAACCATGTGAAGGTGGAAGCTCATTTGGTCCCTCCTAGGAGCCTCTTATGACCCCTTACAAAACTTTAAAACCTCTAAGATGTATTCTTAGGGATCGTAAAGGCTCATAAGGGGTCTTGAGACACAACAGTTGAGAAACATAAATGTAGGCATCATGCATGGTCATAATTCTTTGGAGATACAACATAATTGAGTGTATACCTAGATGATACAACACAACCACTACTCCTCCAATTCTAAGTTGACACTGTAGGGTCCAAAATCCAATCAAGATAGTGGTGAAGGAGCACACCTAGGCTAACCTCCATAGTTGTGATGTTTGGCTTGTATCTGACATTGGCCAAGTTAGAGTAGTGTGAGTTATTTTTAGACCTTAGAAGGTCATTTCAGTGTGAGCTAGGTGAATTATTCATTAGGACTAATGTCACCAAATAATCTTTGGTAGTTGTTTTTAATTAATCTTAGGCTTAAGAGCTTAGTTTTGGATTTGAGCTATTAATGTGTCCTAAAAACATGAATGATGTAATGGACATTCCTTGAGGCCATAAATGAAGTTGGTTCCTCAGAATATAGAGTTTAGAGATCCTAAGAATTAGGATAGTGTTTTAATGGCAAAGATGTCAAATGTTGTTAGAAGTTGTCATGACAACATTTACAATAATGGCAAATGTTGTGTGCAACTCAGTTACATAGGATCCCCTAAAAGTTAGGAGTGGGAGATCGACTAAAATACCCTAGAAACATGGTGAATATCATTTAATATCATGGAACGCTTGAATCTTGAGGTTAGACATGATTGTAACAAGTTTGTGAATAGTGAATAGAGCTCTGGAGCACTATTTTGTGAGGAACCCAAGCATTTCATTGTGACAATGGCATAATATGGTTTGAAACTTGAAATTTAGCATTGGATTAGAGTAGTGTAGTATGTTTTAAGACTTTTTCACTTAATGTGATAGTTGTTTTGAGTTATTCTACTAGTATTGAGAAAATAAGTTAGATTTAGACAGTGTGCTGGTCCTTGTTAGACTATTTTTGGTTTCATGGCTCCCACTTGAGATTCAAGCCTTGAAAATTCAAGAAAGTGGATGAATATTTGAGTGGAGCCTTTTTACATAATGTATATAGAGGTAGGAATCTATAGGAGTTAGTTTTCTATTTTAAATGTCAAGCCCTAGGCGAGCTAGGAATGTTTGGTTAGAGGCTTGACAATGAAGAATCTAGTGATTAAATCTAGCGGAGAGAAGCACTATATGGAACAAGTACAGTTCCAGGTATGAATTAGTCATATATTGACATGTTATGAGGATTGAGGTGATACCAATCCATTAGAGTGAGTTGTAAGTAAGAACCAGTCAAGTCCTAGTAAATAGGCCTTTAAGCCCTATTGGTAGGACTAGTTTGTAGGAATCCTATGTACAGACGACCTAGGAGTCCAAAACCTTCTGAATATTTTATAAAATCTAAAAGGGTATCCAAATGTGGGATTATATTTTTAGGTTTTTTGGAATTTTTTTGCAAGAACTGGAAAAAGGTCTCTGGTAAAGGCTACAAGGAAATAGGCCTAATTAGGCCTCC
The DNA here is from genome assembly GCA_027943335.1 of Chamaecyparis obtusa. NCBI lineage: Eukaryota > Viridiplantae > Streptophyta > Pinopsida > Cupressales > Cupressaceae > Chamaecyparis > Chamaecyparis obtusa. The sequence continues at coordinate 466,193 of BSBK01007443.1, read as the reverse complement.
TCATGTTGAAACCTTGAACCCGATAAGGAAAGGCTTGAAGATCCTTCTAAATGGATTCAAATGGGAGAAAATGGAATGTTTCCATGATGATAGACATCCCTACAATGAATTTATTGAATGGAGAGAAGTTGGCACTTAGAGCTTTCTAGGTGTAGGAGAAAGCATTAAAGCATTGAATGGTGTTTGTCTTTCAAGGTGAAGCACAAGGTGTGATACTCTTGGAGAAGAGTAGGGTTAGGACTTAGTTAATCATCTAAGCCTAACAAGGACCTAGAAGAGATTAGGATCCTAATAGAGACTAGCTAGGTCTCTTGGTAGATGTGCAAACAAGCCTTCAAACACTCACATCAAATAGGGACCAAAAGCCATCATTATCTATGGTTTTTGGATCCTACAGTATCAACTTAGAACTAGAGGAGTACTCTTTGCATTGAATCATCTAGGTATACCACTAAATTATGTTGTATCTCTGAAGAATTGTGACCATGATGCTACATTTATGTTTCTCAACTATTGTGAGATTAAAATTCTTCTAAGGAACATATCATGTCTATGTGGAACTGTGTAGAATCATCACCAAAGGTGCACAATGCATATTATTACATATTAATAGTTTGTCTTACTATGTCAAACAATCATATTGCATTCCTCCAAAGTGATATTAGTTGAACTTACTACATTTATTTTTGATTTATTTCTTTTCACAACACATCAAGTTAATGCAATTCAGTTTTTTGTCCTTTGGTTTACTAGTTTAATCTATATCACTGGTTTAAGAAAGGTTTGTTTCATGTTAGAATGTACCATTGAATAAAGTTTATCTATATTAGGTACAATCTTAAGACTTGTGACTCTTCCAATTCTCATATTTCCTTCAGACTTGTGCATATAAGAGTTGATCAGAGAAGGTATATGCACAAGTGAAAAACATGTAGATTTGACCAAGAAATATTGGGAGCTAGACCTAGAAGCAAATGGACTTGTGATAATTTTCACAATAGTACATGTGTTGATGGGTAAGCTCCCAGTAATGATTAGGCAAATTTGCATGTTTATTACTTGTGCATATGAAGTGGTTCTAATGGCAGATATAGTCACTAAATTATGCATACTTCTTATCTTGTTCTGGGTTGATATTTTCAGACATGGACTTTCTTGAATGGAATGACCCGTTACTTGTACATTGACTAGAATTTTGGTGGAAGAAGGATGATTTGTTCGCAACCTGTAGATACAGACACTGAACAACCATTTTCTCAACTCTAATTTTCTTGACACAAAGGGACATTTATCATAGCCATAGAAACATGATTATTTTTAAACAGAATACACCAAGGAGTACCATCAGAAATATTGAACATTTACAATCATGAACAACAAACTTGAATCAAATAGCTAATTTTTTTTATGAGTATGTGTAGTTTCTATGTATATGAAAAATGAATGAAATATCAAGCTGAAATAAAACAGTGAACAAAAATTCAAATTCAAGGCCTAATTTATCAAGAGAAACAAATAATGATGCAAAGGAGGATGGCAGGGGCCAAAGGATGGCGCACCCTAACCAAATCCACCTTGCTCAACACTACGTGAAAGCAATAACAACATAATGGGAGATAGAAAATGCCAAATCATTCATATATTTATTGCAATTGATTCATACATGCTGGGTTGTAAGGCCTTCCCTATTATGACCATATATTACAATGAATTATAGAAGTCCTCAACATGTGAGGATTTGTTAGAAATCTCTAATCTTCTATCTTCTTACTTCTATCAAAACTGACTCCTAAACTCTAACCAAACAACTACATCTATACAAGAGACTACCGAACTGAGTCAGCCTTCAGATCCACAATCAATGGAAGGAATGGTCAGATCTAGGAGCACACACTTCCCAATGATGGATACCAACATTAAATCTATGACCCATAATCAATGCACAAGTCAGCCTCGACATAAACTCAAAATAAACCACTCGGTAAGAAAGGATAACCAAGCAAAAGACAAGCATCACCGAGCACCAAAGAAACAACTGGCCACCTAGGATATAACCAACCAAACTCAGAAACCAAAGGAAATTGACCAACTACCAGGCCAACTCGGTCAAAGAAGGAACCAAGCAACACAGACAAACTTCCAATATATTTTTGGTGACATAGGATTGCCAAGGACCCGAGATGCTCCTGCATCAGACACCTAGGGTTATTTTGAAATGATTATCTGAATCACTTAGGAGGTATGATCCGAGCTATATCCAACTTAGATTGTGAAATCCATGAACTGTCTTCAATCGGTCTATTCTTCAACTTTACCAGATATTCCATATATTGTTTTCATCTTGTGCTTTTGCCAACTCTTTGCTCCAAAATCTATTCAACTTCTTCATTCTTCTTTTTAGGATACTCTGTCAGTACTACCATCTCTTCATCAGGTTCATGATACTCATACAAATTAGAAATGTTGAATATAGGTGATATATCCATGTCCTCAGGTAACTCAATCTCATATACATTTCCACTGTCAAATTTCTTCAGAATCTTGCAAGGTCAAAACTTCTTAATCTTTAGCTTCCCATATGTTCCAACAGGAAATCAACCTTTCTTCAAATGAGCCATCACTTGATCACCAACAACAAAAGTCTTATGTCTCCTTGATCTATCAGCTCTATCTTTGTATTTCAAATTACTCTCTTCCAACTTGATTTTCACATCTTCATGCAATGTCTTCATATACTCAACAAATTTTACTCCTTCAACACTTCTCTTTCTCTCATCATCAATGTCTCTCAAATCAGATATACCTCTCAGTTGTAAGCCATTTACAATCTCAAAAGGTGTCTTCCCAGTACTCCTATTCACTGAATTATTGTATGCAAACTCTGCTTGTGCTAACATAGAATCCCAATTACTTGGTGTTTCTCCAACTAAACATCTCAAAATATTTCCCAAACTTTTGTTCACAACTTCTATCTGTCCAATGGTTTGTGGGTGAAATGTAGAGCTATATTTCAGCTCAGTGTCAAACTTTCTCCAAAGAGTCTTCCAAAAGTATCCAACAAATTTACTGTCTCGGTCAGAGATAATACTCCTCGATAATCCATGCAATCTAACAATTTCCTTAAAGAAAAAATCTACTACATGTACCATATATGATGTCTTTCTTCATGGTATAAAATGTGCCATTTTAGAAAATCTATCCACAACAACAAATATAGAATCATTACCTCTTACTATCTTTGGTAAGCCAAGAACAAAATCCATACTGATGTCAATCCAAGGTTTCTCAAGAACAACAATTGGTGTATACAATCCATTATGCTGACTTACTCCTTTTGCAACTTGACAAATTCCACAACTTTTCACAAATTTCTAAACATCTTTATACAACTAAGGCCAAAATTATTTCTCCTTAAGAAAATTCAATGTCTTATCAATTCCAAAATGTCTAGCCAAACCACTACTATGTTTCTCCTTTATCAAATCATTCCTCATTGGTCCTCTTGGTATACAAAACTGAATACCTTTCAACAACATACCTTCTTGAATAAAACATCCTTCCCATTTAGTACTCAGTTGATCTTGGATAGGTCCTCTACACTTTCTTCACAACTCATAAAAATCAGGATCAACTTCATAAGAATCTCTCATCTCATCAAAACCAAGAACTTGAATTTTTATCTGGGTCATCAAAGATCTTCTTCTACTTAATGCATCAACAACTTAGTTAGTAACTCCACTCTTATGCTTTATCACAAATGTATAACTCTACAAGTATTCAACCCATTTCATATGTCTCTAATTCAACTTATTTTGACTACCCAAATACTGTAAGCCTTATGATCAGTATACAACTTAAATTCACTCAGTATCAAATAATGTCTCCATTTCTTCAGTGCTTGAACAATAGCATAGAATTATTGATCATACACAGAATATTTCCTTCTAGCATCATTAAACTTTTCACTAAAGAAAGCAACAAGTTTACCTTCTTGACTCAACATAGCTCCAATTGCACTACCACTTGCATCACATTCTACTTGAAATACTTTATTGAAATCAGGCAATGCCAAAATAGGAAATTCAACAACCTTCTACTTCAAAGTCTCAAAAATTTTATTAGCTCCATGTGTCCACTTGAATTCTCTTTTGTCTCCTCTCATAGTCTCAATCATAGTCTTACAAATTGAACTAAAATTCCTTATGAACTTTTGGTAAAAACTTGCCAAACCATGAAATGATCTTACCTCACTAGCATTTTCAGGTGTAGGTCAATTCAAAATAGCTTCAACCTTCTCAGGATCTATTTTTAAACCATTAGCTGAAATAACAAATCCCAAATACACAATCTCCTATTTCATAAATGAACACTTTTTCAGATTTATCAACAACTTTTCCTCTTTTAGTCTCTACAACACTTTTCTAACATGCAACAAATATTCTTCTCTGGTCTTACAAAATATCATAATATCATCAAGATATACAATCACAAACTTACCCAAGAATTTCTTCAAAACTTCATTCATCAGCCTCATAAAAGTACTCGGTGCATTAGTTAAACCAAAAGGCATAACCAACCACTCATACAAACCTTCTTTTATCTTAAAATAAGTCTTCCATTCATCACCTTCCTTGATTCTGATCTAATGATACCCACTTTTAGAATCAATTTTGGTAAAATACTTTGCTCCAGTCAAACTATCCATTATATCATCCATTCTTGGTATAGGAAACCTATAATTCACTATTATCTTATTGATTGCTCTGGAATTAGTACACATTATCCATTCTCCATTATTCTTAGGTGCCAATACCACAAGCACTACACAAGGACTCAAAACTTCTCTGATCAAACCTTTCTCCAGCAACTCTTGAATTTATCATTTTAATTCCTGATTCTTGATAGGTGTTAACCGATGAGGTGATTTATTTGGTAAACTAGATCTAGGGATTAGATCCATACAATGATCAATGCTTCTCTTTGGTGGAAAACCATCAGGTACATTATAAAATGATATCTTTATACTCAGTGAGTAATTTATCAATCTCCTCAAGAACACTATCCTCTATTTTCTTACTCGGTTTGTTAGGAATCATAGAAAAACACATATCATTCTTTTTCAAATCCTTAACAAAATTTCTTCCTTCCATCAAACAAACTTTTACAGATGTTCAAACATTACTAACAGGTTCTTCCATCAGCAAAAATAGTAGACTTATGCAATCTCCCATCATATATAGCATGTCTATCATATTTCCAAGGTCTACCCAACAAAATATGACAACAATCCATAGGCATGATATCACATACCACCTTATCATAGTACTTTCCAATCTTCAAATTCACATAACATTGTTCACTTACCAAGAGTGTGTGTTCATCTTTGATCTATGAAATCTGATAGCCATTTGGATGCTCCAACCTTTTGTAGCTTTGTGACCATCTCCTCAGATGCCAAATTCTCTGAGCTACAATTGTCAATGATTACCTTCCAAACTTTGTCATAAAATCTACATCTGGTCTTGAACAAAATTTTCCTTACCGGATCTTCCTTTTTACTTTCATTTCATAGTGCCCTTCTTGCCATCAAGTTAATTTCCTTTTTAGGTTCATTCGGTTACTCTTCTTGCACCAAGGCATTTTGACTGTTACAAGCCTTCTTACTTGCATGTTAAATAATCTATGTCCTTCTTCTCCACAATTATAACAAGTTCCTTGAAAACTTCCTCTGCTATAACCACCTCGGTAGTTATTGCCTCTTCCTCTAGATGAACTTTCACCTTTCCATTCAGTCTTTCCTTTATCCAAATTTTTATTTTCATGTTTAGATCTACTGTTTTCACCATAGGATCTACCTCTTCCTCTAGGGAATCTACCACCTCTACCTCTTTGTCAATGTTCATGTCTCTTGTTTAATTTCTCCTTGGCTTTCAAAGAAAATTAATAAGCATCTTCAATGCTTTCCAACTTAACCAAGTTCATTTCTTCTTGGATGGAAACTCTCAAACCATCTAGGTATCTAGCAATTCTTTCCACATCATCTTCATCATGTCCATATCTGATATCTAATCTATAGAATTCCTCAGTATATTCCTTTACCGAGCTTTCTTTCTTCTTCAAACTTTTCATTCACCTAACTAGCTTGATCTAATAATTAAAAGGTAAAAACTTTCCTTTCTACTTATTCACCATTTTATTCAATATCTTGATTTTGTCTTTGCCTTTCCTCTTTATGTCCATCTGCCGATGTTCCCACCATAAGGATCCATGAATTTTCAACTTTGTGCTTGCAATCTTCACTTTCTTGTCTTCAGGTACATTATCATATTCAAAATACTTTTCCATCTCAGTGATCTAGTGTACCAATTCACCAGAATCTAGCTTTCCACCATACTCAAAAGGATTGAAATGTGGTGTGACTTCAGACTTGTCAAAGCCTTCAAAAAAATTTCTTCACCCTAATCCATCATAGGTGTAGGTTCTGCATTTTCTTGTTCTTCCTCAACTTCATCATCACTAACATCTTTAAGATGTCTACCTCTTCTCTGGGCTATCTCAATAACTTCTAACCTAGCAACAATTTGTCTCAACATGTATGCCAATCCTAGATCCACATCTTGCCTCCCATGAACCAACTTGAAAACCCTCTAAAATTGGAGTTTAGATCACAATCTGCCACCCCACAACAAATCAACTAGGGCTTCACAAGAAGGAACCTAAAAACCTAGATCCAGATCTCAACATCACTTTGACACCACTGATGCGAAGGATGATGGCAGGGGCCAAAAGATGGCGCACCCTAACTAGATCTACCTTTCTCAACACTATGCAGAAGAAACAACAACATAGTGGGAGAGAGAAAATTCTAGATCATTCATATATTTATTGCAATTGATTCATACATGCTAGGTTGTAAGGCCTTCCCGATTATGACCATATATTACAATGAATTACAGAAGTTCTCAAACATGCGAGGATCTATCAGAAATCTCTAATCTTCTATCTTCTTCTATCAAAATTGACTCCTAAAATCTAACCAAACAACTACATTTAAATACAAGAGACTACCGAACTAAGCCGACCTTCAGATCCATAATCAATAGAAGGAACAGTCAGATCTGGGACCACACACTTCCCAATGATGGATACCAACATTAAATTTGTGACCCATAATCAATGCACAAGTCAGCCTCAACTAAAACACAAAATAAACCACTTGGTAAGAAAGGATGATCGAGCAATAGAGAAGCATCACTGAGTGCTAGAGAAACAACCGATTACCCAGGAGATAACTGATGAAATTCAGCAACCAAAGGAAACTAACCAACTACCGAGCCAACTCAATGAAAGAAGGAAACAAGCAACAAAGACAAACTTCAAATATGTTTTTGGTGACATAGGATTGCCGAGGACCCGAGATGCTCCAACATCAAATAATATGAAACCCCACAATCAAAAAAAGAAACACACTTTGTCAACAATGTTGAAAATCTTGTCACCGAGAACAACATAGGAAATAAAAAAATGGAGACAAAAGACTAGAAATAAGAAAAATCATTAGGACTATAGAAAAATCATTAAGACTATACAAAATCAAGTTCTAGAAATGGATCGTTCTGATTCTTTTCCATTACAAAAATTGAGAATTCATCATTTGGTATATGTACAGGTGAAAAATATGTAGATTTGACTTAAAACTTCTAGGAAGTAGACCTAGAAACAAATGGACTTGTGATGATTTTCACAATAGTACATGTGTTTCTGGGTCAGCTCCCAGTACTTCTTAGGAAAATTTGCATGTTCATCACATGTGCATATGAAGTGGCTCTAATGATAGATATAGTTGCTAAACAACCATTTTGTCAACTCTAATTTTGTCATTATAGAGGGAAATTTATCATAGCCATAGAAACCCATCTCCGAACTATCCATTTCTCTATGTATATGAAAAATGAATGAAATATCAAGCTAAAATAAAATATTGAACAAAATAGTATTCCAGATAGAGTGAATCAGGTTCTAGAAATGGATGGTTCTAATGCTTTTCCATTACAACAATTGAGCATTCATCATTTGGCATATGAATAGGTGAAAAACATGCAGATTTGACCAAAACATTCTGGGAACTAGACCCAACAAAAAATGGACTTGTGATGATTTTCACAATAGTACATGTGTTGCTAGGTTAACTCTGAGTACTACTTAGGAGAATCTACATGTTTGATGCAGGAGCATCCTGGGTGTAAGAGCAATCTTGCATCACCCAAAAAAAAAATATTTTTTGTTTTTATATGCAATAAGGGCTATTTTGTGCAGAGCTGCTATTTATGGAAAGTTACTTTTTTTGGTAATTTTTTTATGTGCTCAGAATGATCTGATTTCTTTCTTGGAGGTTCATTTTGGTCATATAAGTCTGCCAGTAAAGTTTCATTGCCAGATCAAGTGTATATTGGAAGATATTGAAGATTTTCGGTATTGGCAGCTGGGTACAAAAACTTTGAACTCAGTTTTGAAGGCTTTAGAGGCTCCGAATGAGGTCAAAAATTTGGGTGACTGGCACTTGCATGGGTCAAGCCTGTAGATCGCTTCGTGGCATTTCTGAAATGGGGTTATAATAGCCGATCGGGTCAACTGGTGATGACTATGGTCTTCGGAAGTTGGGCCACCTAAAATGGCGGAAAATAATTTTCTTCAAAATTTCTATTCGGGTTTCAAAGGTTATCTTGAGCTGACTATGATGTAATAAAATGTAAAATAAAATAATTCTAAGTTTGATCGGCCTTATTGGCTAAAATTCTGGAACCTTCCCAGGCGGTGGAAAATTGCCTATATAAGGAAGGCTGTATTATTGTCTTAGGCAGTTCAGAATAGTTCTGGGTAGTAGATTTGGGTAATATTTCGAGGCTTTGTCCTACAGAATATTGTAAGGGAATGCCCATGTGGCTTTGCATATTGTAATTCTGAAGTTTGTAATTCCACATTTGTGGAGATAATAAGAAGCCAATTTTCTATTCTTACATATTGTTGTTGTTTCTCTATTTCTGTTATGTGTTTGTGGTATTAAGGGGAGCACCCTTCATCAATGTTCATTAGGTCTATGCATATGAAGTGTCTCTAATGGAAGATATAGTTGCTAAACAACCATTTTTCCAACATAGAGGGAAATTTATCATAGCCACAGAAACCTATCTCAGAACTATCTATTTCTCTATGTATATGAAAATTGAATTAAATATCAAGCTAAAATAAAACATTGAACAAAATAGTATTCCACATAGAGTGAATCAAGTTCTAGAAATGGATGGTTCTAATGCCTTTCCATTACAAGAATTGATCATTCATCATTTGACCAAGTATTACTAGGAACTAGACCCCGCAACAAATAGATTTGTAATGATTTTCACAATAGTACATGTGTTGTCGGATATGCTCCTAGTAGTGCTTAGGAAAATATTCATGTTCATCACCTGTGCATATGAATTGGCTCTTATGGTAGATACAGATACTGCAAAACTTGATTGGGACAATGGAATTTACAATGTAAGGAAAGGTGAGAGGATCAATCAAATAAAAAAAAAAGAAACACGTTTTGTCAACAATGTTCAAAATCATTAGGACTATACAAAATTTATTAAGACTATAGAAAATCAAGTTCTAGCTAGAAATAGACGGTTTTCATGCTTTTCCATTACAAAAATTGAGTATTCATCATTTGGTGCTTTTTGGTGTATTCCATTTAAGTATATCAGGCACAAAAGTATTCCATTTATATATGTTCAAAATTTTTCTAGTAATCTATTTGAGGAATGCAATCATGTAAAATACAAACTAATATTATTAGTGTGTTATATATGTAAAACACAATCATGTAAAAACTGTGCATATATAGCCTTCACGTGTGCATATAAGATTCATTCAGAGAAGGTATATGCATAGGTGACAAACATAAGAGTTTGACCAAGAATTGTTGGGAACTAGACCCTACAACAAATTGGCTTGTGATTATTTTCACAATAGTACATGTGTTGTAGGCTAAGCTCCCAGCACTGCTTGGGCAACTTTGAATATTCATCACCTGTTCATATAAGAGTTAATCAGATAAGATATATGAACAGGTGACAAACATGCAGATTTGACCAAGTAATACTGGGAGCTAGACCCCATAGCAAATGGACTTGTGATGATTTTCACAATAGTACATGTGTTGCAGGGTAAGCTTCCAATAGTGCTTAGGAAAATCTACATGTTCATCACTTGTTTCTTTGAAGAGTTTCCAGATTCTGAGAAGAGGTATGAGTGGAGGCTAAAGAAGGGATATTTGTGAAGGTTGTTTCATAGCCTAGGTTACTTTTGTCCAACCTCAACTCAGTAAAGAAGATATTATAGAGAATTTTAGAGATGTAGAAAATCTCCACAAATATCCCTTCTAGCCTCCACTAAATATATGTGTTCTTAGAATCTAAAAACTTTGATCATTGATTCTCATCAATACACCAATGTGGTAGTGATTGTATTGGAATAGTTTTGGGCAGTTAGATGGTTGCAGTCAGGTTTTTTGAAGAGTTTGAGTCTATTTCTTTGTTGATCTGTGTGAGTGGAAACGAGGGTGAAAAGTAGATGTAAGAAGAGTCTTGATGAATATAGGACAAAAATGTGTTCAAAGAAAAAGTTTATATTAGAAAAAATATATGAAATGTCAATATAGATGATAGGAGTACATACAATGTTAGTTTAAAATAAATGGTTTGCAAGTTGTAGTTAGAAATAAGAAGCAACATGCATCCTTATTAGATTTCTTGGTTGTAGGGTGAATGAAATTTTTTGGCAAGTGAGCAATGTTTAGCTAAATTTTAGATAGGAGATTACCATGATGAGGTTTAATGCGATATTATGTCGATGATGAGGTCTTATCTGAAATTATGTCAATGAATTTTTGTTATATTTTATTAAGAAGGGCACGACAATTTTATAGGAAGGCAATGCATGGTGGTTATGCAAACACATACACATTGTTGAAGGAGGGAGTTCGACATAAATTAAAATCCTTGAGTAAAGATTATGAAAAAGGTATGTAAGAAAACTAATAAATATCTAATTAATTAAGTTAAAGAATCAATGAAAGAGGATGAATATGAAGATTATGATTTTCTCATGCAATTTGTAGCTATGCTGATTGCATTCCAGAAGGGTACATTGATATTTTTAGTAGAGAAGGAAAATGAGGTTAAATTTGACACCTAAATTAACAAAAAATTAGAGTGGTTGTAAATGTAATGTAACAACACAAATTGTGGACATTTACATTTTTTTTTTAATGTTTTATACTCAATAATGAATTATACTAAATCAGGAAAACTACATTCTTTTAATAATATTCTTGTTTTTCATATAATGTGTACAGTACACTATAAGTGGAATGAATCTTTCAAGTAAACCCATCATCTCTTTCTCTATACATCTTCAATGTTATCAGAACAATGCTTATATAATGTTCCTTACATAGGAATTTAAACCAAACTGTCATAATTGAAAAAGTAATTTCCCTTTCAAAAATTGGAGTAATAATCATATGTTAAATTGATGAAATCAAATATTAAATTAGTTTGTTAAACTTTAATCAAATAATTCTTCACAAAAAAATGTATATCTTCCTTTTTTTTCTCCTATTATGTGAAATAAGGTAAGGACCATAGGGAAATAAAATATTTCAAAAAATGGTTGTTATGTGCATCCTGTAATGAAGACATTGAACATGACCAACATATGTCTGTTTAGTCAACAGTGTGTAAGAGAATAAAAACATAAACGAAGCAACATAAAACACTCCAAGCATCAAACAAGGGAATCGAGCTGTCAGGGAACATAGATAAAATGGAGTCTTAAGAGTTGAATCCATGCGACTTAAGAATTGATTGGTTGAGGTCTTAAGGACTGGAATCAAATGCTATGGAGGATTGCAACCTGCAAACATTAAATAGTATGCAACCAAGGGGAAGATATTAAGATGAAAATTTATAAGTCTATGGGTTGATAGTTAACCATTATCCATAAAGTGAATTATGGAATGATAGAATGAATATTTGACTTGGCCTTCAATAAGACAATGATTATCAATGATTTCATGGTGAATACCCAATCAAGATAAGACATCAATATATTCAACTACATACTACTAATATAGATTACATTGGCATCAGAAACCATCACGCATCCAAAAAATTAATTCATAAATAGTTATCATACAAGAAAGTGATTCATTAAATGAAGTGTATGTCACCTTGTGTCCATATCATTCAATGAGCAGAGTTAAAGATGTCACATTTAAGAAAAGACACAAGTATGAAATACATATCTAGATACATGAGAAATAAATTAATATAAACGATGGATATAAAGGAGAACAAAGTTTAAGACTTACCTAACATGAATTTATAACTTCCACATTGGCTGCATTGCTCACTATTATGAGAAGCAACTAATTAATGAAGGTAATATTAAGATTAAAGAAGGCAATACCTCTTATAAAGACCAAAATAATGCAAGGGCTAAATTGTATATATATGGATGACGAAATCACAGTAAAGAAAATTTATTAACTACAATATTAATCATTAAGAAGAAATAAAACATAGAATAACTTCATAAGGGACATTCAAATCCAATCCCTAATTGGGAATCCTAGAGAAATTAGAGGAAGGTCCCTATTGCTTCCTTTACCTTCATTAGGACAATGATCTGATTTTGTGGAGTGTCCCATAGTTCCTGGGATGCTATGGCTATATTTGATCAACTAGAATCCAAACTTTGACTCTCTTGAATAAATTCCTTTGTGATCTCTAGTCTAGTTAATATTCCCATTCATTCCCTGACACTTGTGGCATAGTGAAACTTTCAAGCCAATAGGTAATACCATTGTCACATATAAATTATGGACTGAACCAAAAGAAAGAAATTATTCTGTAGCTTGTCTATGTGCTGAAGTAAATCTACTGAAAGGACTTTCTAAAAATATTAATATGAAACAAAATTATTTGATTTACTAAAAAATTGAGCTGAGTAAGTACCATTTTAAATCCAATCTTTTTCATGAGCATGGATGCTTCCAAAGAGAGCACCCTAAAAACCCACAAGAAAGCAGTAAGTAAGAAGTGTGAAATAGGGGTTTCCAGGAATCCAAAAGGAGAAATAATTATCGCAAGAGGAATCCCATCCATGCTAGCAAGGATACCTTCTCTTCCAATCCTTCCTTTGAATAGTTTCTCCTAGTCCAAGGACATTGATGAAGGAGCAATTGACTTTATTAGAAAGCAGATCTAGTAGATGAGGAAATTGAAAAATAGATAAAATTTATGAGCCTAAATGAGGCTCCATTGGTTTTGCCCTAGATCGGGAAGAGCTTCGGGATTATTTAACCAAAACTAATGAAATTAATTCAATAATAAATGTGTTACAATATAAGCATGTTGATAAAGAAGCCATGCTAATAAATACCATTAAACTCAACTTAATGCCAACAACAAATGTACCACTTTGGTCCTTAATGTTGTACAAAATAAAATTTAAACAATTTCCTTCACACTTAGGCAATGCCAACTAAAAGAATTTCCATAATCCAAGTTAAAATATTATGTAAATTAAATATGGCCCCCTTATAAATTTTGAATCACATATTTACTGCTCGGCATACTTATTCTTTTATGATCACGATCAATTCAATATCATAAATTATTTCAGACTGAATATTACAAATACTAGTATGTAATTATATGGTAAATTAATAAAATCTCTTATTTTTCTTCTTTGTAATTTTACATTAGTTATATTGGCTTATGGTTTTACTTACTTATGATTCCACTTGTTTGTTTTTTTCTAAGTGTGCAACTATGTTTCCTCTTGTAGGCATTGAAATACAATTCAACCAAAGCATAGAAATCATGAAGACATGCAAAATGTTTTAAAATTTATCTTTATATTAGTTTAAAAACAACATATTTAATGTAAAGCATATGTTGAACTCCCTTATGTCTAAAACTATTACTCATACATCATATTTTAATGCTTCTGTATACTACAAATTCTAAGGTTCCAATCTTCCTATCCTTTGTTACATTCATGATTTATCTCTATATAAAAACTAATGAAACTTGATTAAGAAATTAAAAATTATTACTCATTTTTTTCTCTTATTTCATTCCTCTGACCTATTGCATAATTTCTATTTATTGCCTCATCTACTTCATTGTGAATGAGTAATGAAGTGTGAAATATAATGCGGGCTTTCCAAGGTTACAAAATAATAGGAACATTACAGACGGTTTGGTGCAAGGAGATAGAATGGTCACAAGAATGGATTGACATGTTAATGAGTGTATGATTTGAGTGTACTGGGATCCTTAGAGGAGTTAGGGTCACCATGGAAAGAATAGATCATGAGTGTGGTTGCAGAAGTGTATTGAGTGAAGAGTGCATATTGTGAGCATGGAGCATGATTGACTAGTTTGGGTTTGAAGAGTTCCTTGGAGATCCAAGGTGTGGAGTCTAGTGGGGTTTAAGGTGATTGAAGATTGACCTATAATAGGTCTATGGAGTGGGATGGGTCCAGGAGTGATATTAGAATGAAGATTGAGGAAGTTTCTATCAAGCAAAGAAGGAAAACAACACTGCAGCAAAGGTAAGTTACAACACATAACTTTGCAAAATTTGAAAGGATTGACCAAAAAAATTGGTGTTTTGGATACCCTTTTCCTAGTACATTATCATATCAAAACTAAATATATGGTTATTTAGGAACATGTATTGTTTCTCACACCCTGTGACTCCCAAAATGCATAAAGTGGGTAATTTAAGAAAGAAAGCTTATGTTTCTTGTACTCCCAAGAATCCAAACTATAGACAATGTCATATTATGCTATCAAAACTCCAAATCTCAAAGGAATTAGACTCAGACTTCCTAGAACTCCAAAAACCCAAAATTTGGTGTTCCAAACCCTTGTTTCTAGGGCTTTCTAAATCTTTGTCTTTCAAGCACTATTAGACCAAATTGAAGGTTGTTTCACCTTGCATTCAACATACCTTGGAGATGACATGTTTATTTTGGTGGTTAAGAAAAAATAGATACAATTGTCAACAACTTCTTGGGAATACAAGTTACATTGTATATATTATGGGAAGAGATGCGATTAGGATCTCATGACCGAAAACATAATGTGACTACTCCTATTTGCACTCTAGCAATAAAATTCTTATCATCAGATCTGATTTCAAGAAGACATATCTTACTTAAACATTTGCATATATTATTGGAGAAAATTGTGTATTATCTTTTCCCTTATCCATTTATATTTTCATTACTGGATCAGTGGAGGAGCATATGGAAGGAATCACAAAATGTAGTACTTCCTGAAGGAATCACATAAGATACGTTGAGTACATGAGCTTACAGGATTTTATTATTTTCCAAAACTTATGGGTGGTGTTGAGAGATTCCCTCCTTCCCTCCTTCAGCTCTTCTTTGTGGTGGTGTCAAGAGATGCCCTAGTCGTTCCCGCCTTCAGCTCTGCTTTACGGAATAACAAAATGAAATAAAATAAAATTGTTATATTTTAAAGTTATATGCCTATGTTGGTCAAAATTATGACAACATATCATGGTTTTCATAATTTCGACCAACACAGGAATGGATTTAAAAAAAATCAAATTTCTCTTCTATAAACCAACCAAGCAAAACCATTTTAATGCTTGGTCAAAAATGTTTTTGGGAAATGTGGGCCAAATGTGCTAGTGATCGTTCAAGTTACTCCTAACTTTGTTAGGAACATGTGGACATGCAATACAACTAAATACTCTAAAATGAGAAACAAAATGGTTCTTACCACTCCATGCTTTTTATATAATCATGTTCCTTACAATCTTTATTGGACTCCTATTCAAGATATAAATTACATAAGCTATTGCTTCAGGCCAATACCCATTAGATAGATTATTTTTCTATAACTAATGGGAGGCTTGATTGAGTCTTGATTGGTACAGGTTTTATGCCAGGAAGATAAGTTGGTGTTATTATTGATGTTAGCAAAGTAGTGTTTTGGTTGATAGTGATATAAGTGTTTGATTTATTGAATCCAATGTGTGGTGAGTATGTGAAGGCATTGGAGTGTGTGGTTAGAGAGGAAGACTCAGTGATATTTCATTTTGATGTATGTATGACCGTAGTGGATGGAAATAAGTATGTAGGGAATTATGATTGGTTGAAGAGAAGCATGGTAGATAGAAGAAGAAATAGTGACAAACAATGAATGATTTGATTGTTCTATCAAATCAGTATGGATCCAAGTGTTGTGTTGATGATATGATTATCTTGACTAGGATATGTTATTGATAATATAATCGCTGGGTAAGTGCACCAAGATGCTAGTCAATTAAGTGGCCACATGCCCAAAAAAATGAAATTATTCATAACTCACTTAGATTCTAAAAGATTCAAAATCAACCTTGGCTTGGTGTTACCGAGCCTTAAAAAAACCATTAAAAATGGTTAAAGTTTCTCATAACTCATGTGAGTTATGAGAAACAAAAATTTTCTCATAACCTATCTAGGTTATGAAATAATTTATATGTTTTTGTAGGCCATGAGTTTGGACCTTTTTTAAAGCCCAAAAACATCCAACAACAATAAAAAAACCAAAATTACTTTAAAATTAACGCATGTTCCACTTTCAATAACATTTTTTCAATGTTTATATTAATTTTTTACCATGCCACCACGTCAAGGAGGTAAGATTTCATTTTTCTCATTTTTTTTGTTTTGATTTTTTATTAAATTAGGGGTTTTTTAATTGATTTAATTTTTCTTCTATTAATTTGATGTTAGATTCTATAAATAATCCTCAAAAATAAAAGGGATAAAAAATAACCCCTCCTACACAACTAACACATGAAAACCCCATGGATATTACAAAAACACATTCACAAAACCCTTATGATGCTACTCCACAACCATAAAACTCTCAAGATGCTACTCCACAACCACAAAAGCCTAAAAATATTGCTCATAAACAACCACCACCACCCTGAAACCCTTTTCCTCCTATAGTAGATCATGTATAGGCCACACAAGATAATCTTATCAATTGCCTAATACAAAACACTACCTGAATATCTATATTAGTGAATAGGTTGAGGTCCTCTACTTGCGAGCACCACTCATCCCAAATGAAAACCCTAAAATATTTGGCTAATAGTGAAGATGAGGTATCTTGATAAGTTGAAAACTGGGGTTGATGGAGGGATAAATGTCATGCATTTTATGTAGATGGGTTACATTATATGATCAAGTAAAAATAAAGAGCATTCTTAAGGATGACATATGTGCTTTTTTCACTGATCCTAGCACTAATAACACCATACTTACTGATACAAGAATCTTTTTGGGATAGGTGGTATATGGTCTTTGACCAACCACCTTATAATAATTGGGAGGTGCGGCTATATTTTTTGAGAAATTTTTATTGTGAGTTTATCCTCAGTGAGAAGTTGAATTACTTTGACATCTGATAGTTTTAGGATAGAGGGGAAGGCTCTGTAGAGGATATACCTAGGGTCCATAAGGAATTAAACCAAAACATACGAGGCATATATAAATCCTAAACTCATTTTTCATGTCATTGTTCCAATATCCTTGAAGGAGTCTATAGATTTACATACTCTTCAAGTAGCTTAATCATTGACTCATGTCATTGTTCATCACGAGACACAATTGGTCAGAGAAAAGGATGTACTAGAACCTATGGAACTTCCTTAATCAGCAACACCTCCTTCATCAATATCAACTCATGCATCATTTGGCATGGGCTAACCCATTTAGCATATGTGCACCACCTGCCAAGGTTTATGATCTAGTGTAGATATTAATACAAATGAGGATGGTTCGACATCTCATTCATGTAAATGTTATGGGAGTAGATGTTATGATTCCATTCTAGAGGATATGGTATTCACCAATGACCTAATGAGTATGTTGTTATATCATGATTAGAGGAACCTCCTTCATCAACAACATCTCCTTCATCAATATCACCTCATGCATCATTTTGCATGCGCTAGCCCATTCAGCATATGTCTTCCACCTGCCAGGGTTTATGTTATGGTGTAGACATTAATATAAATGAGGATTTCTAGAAATATCATTCGTGTACATGTTGTGGGAGTAGACGTTGTTCTTCCACTCTAGAGGATATGACCCTTACCAATGACCTGATGAGTATGTTGTTATGTCATGATCAGACACAAGTGCGTTTAATTTTGTATATGATATTTTATCAATTAAGTGACTAAATATTTTAAAAATAAATAAATTTTAATTTTTAGAATAATTTAAAGTGACACATAAATAAAATACATTGCAGTGTGCAATAGGTGGTGGGAGTAAACGTACTTTTCATTCAAATCTATGGTCACGAGTAGTTTCTCCACTGGATGTAAAGATTTGTAAATTTGTTAAGAATATAATAATACATAGTTTCAAAATATATTTTGTTAATATGTACATGTATCATTACTTCATTTTTTATAGGGCTTATTAAGGGAAAAGATATCCTAACTTGATGATATCACACTTTTGGCCATTGACTTTGGCATAGATAGCTTTTTAGTACCATTTAGATTTAGATATTTGTTACTTAGATTTAATATTGCGCATGTTCTTTTCCCTTTTGTAATTTTTTTTTCTATTAGTATACCCCACTTGCCTCGAGGACATCTTGTGTGAGAAAGCCATCATCTAACACTCCAAGGCAGAAAAAAAAATCCTCTCAGACACCCAAAAAATAGAAGGTAATTTAGTAAAATTTAAACTCATTTGTTAAATGTATTATGATAAAACATGTATATGTAGATATTGATAAATGCACATAATTTATTTATTCTATATACAGAAACAAATTAGGTTTACAAAATTAATGAATACACTTGATATTGCTAAGGTTTAGGAGAGGGAAGAGGTAACATCTTCATATTCACTTTGTATTGCATTCTTGCTTGATTGAAATTTCTAAATCCTTCTATGAAGTTATAACACATCTTATCATTTTTCATATAGGAAATAGTAATAGTTGTCTAAGATTTGATGATGCCTCTATTGGAAACTACAATTGAAGCAATTTTTGTATTGTCATTGATGTCAAACATTAACTGGTAAGACAAGTTTCTATCTAAGAAGGTACTATATCTATCAGTTGATGAGAAGGATTAGGGCAAGGTTGATAACAATAACACCTAGGGAAAGGTTGAGTTATCTTGATACTTCAATAAGTACTTGATTATATGGTGCAATGATAAGAAAATGTATTGTTTATCTAAGTAAGAAGCAAGACTGAACAAGTAGGCTTAACCAAGAAAAAGTGAAGAAATCTAGTTTAAGCTAAGTGATGTTAGTGTCGACTGAGAGCTAGTATATGTCGATTAAATTCAGTGTTGACCAAACATCGGTTTATTAACGAGCGATAGTATTAGCCAAGTGAGACAGATTGAAGATTTGACCAAGTTGCATAATGATGACCCAGGAGTTGAACACCATATTGATCGAGTGTCAATAATTTACATTTGAGGAAGAATTCAGATTCCAATCCGACATTGTTGAATTCTTTGATTATGTAAATTGTTTTGACTTTATTTATAAAGTGTATGGAGAATTTAATGCATAGTAAATCATTTTATTGAGATTTCAATAAGGATATTGAAGATGTTTCTAGAAGGATGAATGAAGAACTCAAATGTTGGAAGCATTTGGTGCATTCGCCCTAAACCTAAGATCTACAGAGGAGATTAAGTGGAAAAACAAAGATCTATCTATTGAAGAGATATAAAGAAAACCTAATTATGAAGTTGAAATAGGGGATGCTGGATTTTTTGATATTACTGACTGATAAAGAAGAAAGGCTGAAGTTGAAGGAATTGATCAAAGTTCTGATTGCTTGAAGGTATTTTTGAGGAGATCCGTGATGGAGATGGAAATGGTACTCAGTTAGTAAGCCAACATATGTATATGAAATTGGATCTATTATTTGCAAAGTGAGTTGTATGCTTTTTAGATCAATACTACTACTACTTTATAACCATTGTATCAATCAAAATCCTTTAATCAAGGTTGACCTAACAGTCATTGTATAAATCCTTTAACCAAGGTTGCATTCTAATGGAATGTACTTAAGTCCTCTAAAAATGTGCACTCCTAACAGGGTGGTTGAAATCCTTTAACAGGGTCACACCTAACAGTGTGTTTTGTAAACCTTTGACAGGGTTGGCTTCTGATAGAGCTCACTTTAGAAGAGTACAAATATCAGTAACATGTTAAAAAGTGGTTTTTCCCAAATTGGGTTGCCACTATAAATCTTGTTGTTAAACTTGTGTGAATATTTTGGTGCTAAACATTTTTGTGTTTTCCAAGTTAAATACTATTGGATAGTGGACTGCATTGTTATATGTTTCTAGTATAGATTTCCTTAATGACTGAGTAGTGTTGGTGATTAGATTTGAGATTGTTAAAGTGTTTGAAAGTTTTATTTATACATCTAGACATGAGAATAATTGATTCACCCCCCCGCTCTATTTTTCTAAATCATATTAATAATTGGTATCAAAGCTATTGGTGCTTACTTAGGTCAAGTTTGAAGGTACTCAAAGAAAATGATCAAGATGTATAAAAAGGAGGTATCAAAGCTGAATAAGGAGAATTTCCCTACATAGCAGAGTTTGATGAAACTGCATCTAGCTAGTATTGGTGACTCAGCAAAATATTATGTTGAAAATGACTTTGTTACACCTATTGCACCTTTAACTATCGAGGAGATGAGAGCTAAATAGGAACACAACCAAGAAATGTCAGAGATTATGTCTTCCTTAAGCTATTATGAATTTGAAGACATTAGAAACTACACAAATGCATAGAAAATGTGGGACACTCTTTCAAATATCTATGGTGGTGATGCAAATGTACTAAGGGAAAAAGATGAAAGCCTGAGAGATAAGTTTGATGAAATGAAAATGCAAGAAGGTGAGAATATTGCTCAATATTGTGGTAGAATCAAGGAGGTAGTAAATGCTATTAGAGGAGCTAATGGAAATATTGATGATAAAACTGCTATTGGAAAGGTTTCGAGAACTTTTCTTCCTATATATGCCATCAGAATTTCAACTATTCAAGAATCTAGATGTAACCCTGGTAATGTTCTGACTCTAGAAAGTCTTGTTGGTAAGCTTACTGCTTTTGAGCTTTCCAACTATGATAACTAGACTATTGAAAATGTTTAATATGCATTCAAATCACAAATGGTTTTTCATAAGTCTAAGAAGGAAATAAGTGAGAGTGAAAGTGATACTGACACATCTGATGAGGAACTAGAGGATCTTGAAGCTCTTATGGCTAGAAGATTAAAGAGAGGAAAAGGAAAATATAAAGGTCAACTTCCTATCATATGTTTTTCATGTAAAAAAGTTGGTCATATAGCTACAAGATGCCTTGATAGGGATGTCAAGGATGAGGAAAGAGAAAGAAAGTACAAGGATAAGAGATAAAATAGTAGTTACCAAAGGTACAAGGACTACAAGGACAAAGGTAAGAAATCCTGTTATATTGTTCAAGAATAAACTGACACTGATGATGATGATTTTGAAATTCAAGTAATCTATGTTTCTATGAAAGATGATTTTGATGAAGATGAGAAAACTGCACTTGTTTCTTGTAAGAGAAAAGGTGATAAATGGATTATTGATAGTGGTTTCTCACATCACATGACTGGTGACAAAATTAAATTTGATACCTTAGATCATTACAAAGGTAGAAGTGTTGTTTGGTAATGATGCACAATGTCCTGTAAAGGGAAAATGATTAATTAAGCTAACTAATAAGATCACTTGTGAAAATGCTTATTGGGTTGAAGGTCTTAACTACAATTTGCTAAGTGTTGCACATCTTAATAACACTAGTTACCGAGTGGAGTTCCATCATAGAAAGGCTAAGATATTTGATGCAACTGGTGAACTAATTAGAAGTGGAGAAAAAACTAAAGTAAATTTTTTCTAGCTAGATCTATCTGAAGAGACATGCTTGATTGTACAATTTGATGATATTTGGTAATAGCATAAGAGGTTATGTCATGTTAACTCTGACAATCTGGTGAATATTAGTAAAAAGAATAAAGTTAGAGGTTTGTTGAGATTGAAGAAACCTGATAATGTGATGTGCAAACAATGTGGGTTGGGTAAAATGACAAAGTCTAGTTTCACGAGCAAAAACTTTACTTTTTAAAATGCTTTAGATCTGGTTCATACTGACCTTCATGGACCTATGGGTGTACAAAGCTATTGTGGTGCTAAATACTTTATTCTCTTTGTTGATGATTACACTAGGATGATGACTGTAATGTTTTTAAAATAAAAATCTGATGCATTTTAGTTGTTTAAGTGGTATTTGGCTAAGGTCGAAAAGGAGATAGGTAGAAACCTAAAATGTATGAGATTTGACCGAGGTGGAGAGTTTATATCAAATCAGTTCAATCTATTTTACAATGATAGAGGAATCAAGAGATAGATGTCTGCACCTAGAACACCTCCACAAAATGGTATAGCTAAGAGAAGGAACATATCTATCATGGATTATGCAAGGACAATAATGATTGAAAATAATTTTGCACAAAAAAATTTGAGAGAAGCTATAAGTATAGCTATTTATGCCTTAAATTGAGTACAAATAAAAAAAGATACAAATGTTACACCTTATGAATTATGGTATGGTTATGAACCTAATGTAAAATACTTTAGAATATTTGGGACCAAATGCTACATACTAAAAGATAATAGGAATGGAAAGTTTGATGCTAAAAGTGATGAGGGCATATTCCTAGGTTATTCCACAAAGAGTAAAGCTTACAAGTGTTTGAACTCTAACACTAACAAAATTGTGGAAAGTGTAAATGTAAAAGTTGATGAATATGCAAAGAAAAATGAATAGGAGAGAAAAAAGAGAACCTAGAGATTATAGATCTTTTGTCTATATGGAAGGAGGGGAGTGTAACACACTTGCAACTGATGCAAAGTCTTGGGTAAGAAATGTTGAGCATTAGAAAGGTAATGCCGAGCATCAGGAAGACAATGCTAAGCATCAGGAAGATAATGCTGAGCATCAGGAGGATGTTGCCAATCATCACAAAGAGGCTGCCAAGCAATAAGAGGCTGAATCTGATAATATTGCTGATGAACCTGAAGAGAAAGGAGAAAAGAAATCTGAACCTACTTTGGCACAGTATGTAAGAAGACATCACAAGCCTGAGAAAATCATTGGAGATAAAGAAACTGGAGTTCTGACAAGAAGTAAGTTGAAGAATCCTACATGTTTATTGAGTGAGTTTGAGCCTAAGACAACAAGAGAGGCATTATAAAATGAAGACTAAATTCAAGCTATGAATGAGGAAATAGAACAAATAGAAAATAATGATACATGGACTCTGGTGCCGAGACCAGAAAACAAAAATTTCATTAGAACAAAATGGGTATTTAGAAATAAGCTTAATGAACATAGACAAATCTGAAGGAACAAAGAAAGATTGGTATGCAAGGGTTATGCACCAGAACAAGGAATAGAATATGGGGAGACATTTTCCCCTGTAGAAAGATTAGAAGGAGTAAGAACTCTACTTGCATATGCTACTTATAGATATTTCAAGGTATACCAAATGGATGTCAAATCTACATTTTTGAATAGTATATTAGAAGAAGAAGTGTACATTGAAAAAATTGAAGGATTTGTTGATCCAAACAAGAGAAATATGGTTTGCAAGATGAACAAAGCACTGCATGGATTAAAGCAGGCCCCTAGAGCATGGTATGAGAGGCTGCACAATTACTTGATAAATATTAAATTCTCAAGGAAAAATGACACCAACAATCTATACATGAAAGATGAAGAAGGTAAACGGATATTTTTAGCTAAAAATATCATATTTGGAGTACAAGATGCCCTATGTAAGAAATTTTCAAATCAGATGCAAACTGTGTTTGAAATGTCTATGTTTGGTGAGATAAAATTATTGTATGGTTTACAAGTCTATCAGATGGAGAAAGGTATTTTTATCACATAGTCTAAATATGTCAAAGAGATACTGAAAATCTTTGGTATGGAGGATTCAAGGCCAATAAGTACTCCCATGGCTACTGGACATAAATTGTCTAAGAATGATGATACTGCTAAAGTGAACCAAACTCTATAAAGATCCATGATTGGAAAGTTGCAATATGATGTTCACTGTAGACCACATATTGCTCTAGTAGTTGGGATTGTGGAAAGATTCTCTATCAATCCTAAGGAAAGTCATATGAGGGTTGTGAATAGAATAATGAGATATTTGAAAGGAATAGAAGACTATGGACTATACTCCAAGAAGTATGATAAATTTGAACTGAGAGTCTACACTGACATAGATTGTGCAGGAAATATTGATGACACAAAAAGTACTAGTGGTGGAGCTTTCTTTCTTGGACAAGCAAGAAACAAAATTGCATTTCCCAATCTACAGTTGAAGCTGAGTATGTGGCACCTGCAATGAACTATTCAAACTTGGTATGGGTCAAGAAATTTTTGAAAGGCATGAAAGAGGAAATCACTAAACCAGTTGTCATATACTGTGACAACACAAGTGCTATCAATATATCAAAGAACACAGTGATGCACACAAAGACCAAACATATTGCTATCAAATATCATTATTTAAGGGAATTGGTACAAGATAAAAAGGTGAGAATGGAATATTTGAACACAATGGAACAACTAGCATACATATTCAAAAAATCTTTACCTAAGGATGCTCATGAATATCTTAGAGGTAAATTGGGGGTGCTTCCCCTAACCAAGGCTGCCTAGTTAACCTAGGAGCACTACATCAAATATGTTGCATAGAGTATCTGAAAAATTGATGTAGAAAGGTCACACTTTAGGAACGACCTAGAGTTGTGAAAAGTATAGAAAAGATGATAATCAGTCATAAGAAAAGGTGACAAAGGAAGAGATATTGTTACTAAGCTGACAAGATGATATCTACATCTGAAAGATGCAAGTTCTAGTTGCTACTTTGGCATTATTATCAAAGAGGGAGATAAGTCAGATGAGAACACATGGAAGATCAAGAAAGAGGGAGAAATTCAAAGAAGTAAGAGGGAGACATTTAGAGGAAAAGAGGAATAGAAAAGACTCAAGGGGAGTTACTATGTGGTCGGTCAAGTAAGCTAGGCTCAATGATTCAGAATTATAATGAAGCTAAGGATATTACAAATGTTTCTTATGAAAAGACAAAGTTTGGATTGATTGGTGAATCATGTGCTATTAATATGGTGTTGCCATCAATTCCAAAGAGGGAGATTGTTGGAAACTAAAATTGAAGCAATTGTTGAATTTTTATTGATGGGTATGTGCAAGATCATGGTTTTCCAAACTAGGCCCTTAAGTGGCAATGAAAATTCAGAAAATCAGGTTTAGACAAGTTAATGACAGAAAAATTTGAACAAGTTAAAAATATTATATCAAAAATATGTAAGAAGAGAATCCGTAGAAAATTTAATTTAGTTTCTAATATACTAGGCCTTTTTTGAAATTTTTTTTATTTTATATGTTGAAAATTTCAAATTTAAATGTAGTAGTACAAAACTTTCAGGAAAAACTAAGAAGTAGGTGTATGTCTGACCACCTTAAACACAATAAAATGATAATTTTTTTTACAAGATTCTAGATATAAGTAGTAGACTCAGGTGTGGATGTGACACATATTTTTTTGTAATTTTTTTCCAAATAAAGAATTAATTATGATTTTTCTTCCACAACTTTTCCTGAATACAAAAAACTCTCGTGTCTGACCACGTTAACTTAGTCTACACTTTATCAAATTGAAAACCTTTTTTATTTTTATTGTAGTAGGAAAATCATAGAATGTTACATATGTTTCAGATTTTAGAAATATTATATGGTTTGACAATTATCATTAAACAAGAAGACTTGTCATTATCAAGATAAAACAAGTTACCTTTCTTTTGTGCTCATGTTCGAACAAGTTTTCCTCCATCATATATCTTTACCTTTTTGCTCTTAAAAGCTACTTGGTGACCTGAGTTATTAAGTTGTCCCACACTTAGAAGATTTCAATTTAGTCCTTCTACCCAATAAGCATTGTCCCATATAATCTTTTCATTTATCAGTAAAGATCCTTTACCTCTGACCATACAAGGTGTATCATTACCCATTTTTACAGATCCTCCATTGTATTGCTCAAGATGATCAAATTTTTATTCATCACTAGTCATATGATGTGTACAACCACTATCAATAATCCATGTATCATTTTACTTCCTTTATAAATTAGTGTTGTCTCTACATACCTTTCTTCTTCCTCAGAATCATCCTTCATCGCAACCAATACTACCTCCACATCTTTATCTGTGTCAGTCTCAGTATCATTCTCCTCAACAATGTAACATACCTTCTTTCCCTTGTCATTTTTGTCTTAGTTATCCCTATTATAGTGTCGATAAATCATGTTGCTTCTTCTCCCATAGCTCCCTTCACCAGATCAATCCTTGTTTCCACCAGCTTCTTTCCTATTTGGACATCTAGCAGCAATATCACCAACTTCTTTGTAGTTAAAACATGCTAAAGGTAATTTACCTCTATATCTACCTTTACCTTTACCATAAGAACTTCAAGCTCATAAAGCTCATCATCACTATTACTATCATTATCATCATTATTGATCTTCAAAGAAGTCATGAAAGAAGACTCAATAGATGGTACAACACTATTATCAAAATTATCCAGTTCAAAAGATGTAAGCTTACTGATCAGACAATCAAGAGTGAGAGTACTGCCAGGTGCAGACCTCATTTCATGTATTGTAGATATTCTGATAGCATTAATAAGCAATAAGGTTCTCAAGATTTTACTTACCACTGTCTCTTTAGAAATGACACCACCAGATCCTCTAATAGCATTAACCACTTCATTTATTTGGTTTGTGTACTGCACAATATTTTATCCCTCTTTCATTTTCATATCATCAAATCTCTCTCTTAGGATTTCAGCTCTGGCTCTTCTGACATTTGCATCACCACTATAAATTAGATTAATATTTCCCCACATTTCCTTTGAAGTAGTATAATCCTTGACATCTTCAAATTTGACATCAGTGAGAGTAGCAGTAATCGCCATCATAGTAACATTATGCTCATGTCTATCTCTTAACTGATCTAGAGTCAAAGGTCCTATAGGGAGTGCTAAGTAGCCATTATCCAATAGAGTGAGGGTAGAATTCCCAATACCTGATATATGTAGTCTCATTCAACTTTTCCATATTGTAAAGTTATCCTTGTTCAGCTTTGGCAATTCCCTCTTATACATTTTGTGATCTTTAGGCTAAAGTCCTTAAAACTCTGTTCCAAGAAACCAATACACTCTGATACCAATTTTTAGAATAACTAAGATGGGGGGTGAATCAATTATCCACAGTCCCAAATAAAAAATGTATAACTTCAAAACAAATTCAGCTTATTCTCCAGCTCGATAAACAATAATACTAATCTGGCTATGACTTTACCAATTACCAGTTAATTACTCATAGCAATTACTGACCAAATTATATATGCAATATGTGAAGTATGACAATCAAACAATCACCACATAAACATATAACATAAGAGATTTAACATGGAAACCCTGCAAAGGAAAAAACTACTTGGGACTGGTAACCCAAAATATTTTTTCTCTTCTAGAGTGAGCTCGGTGAAGAGATAACCCTATTAAAGGTTACAAAAAACACTGTAAGGTGTGACCTTGTTAGAGGATTTAACACTAACAGTTATCATCCAACCAACATTCACTATGGGGTTGACAGGATAACAATGTACATTCTATGAATGACGTATAAGACTTTCAAGTCTACTTGGTTAAGAGATTTTATCTATTTCCAATGGTTGAACTATAATATGATTTGATCTGAATACAATACAACTTGATTTGAAGATGTTTAGATCTAATCTTGAGTCCATATAATCCTTTGATCACTATTTCAATTCAGTTCATCATCATACAATAAGTTACTGTCACTCGGTAAAAGCTCTCTAACGGTCAGTTAACTCTACAGTTTAGTTCTCCTTTAACCAGTATTATCAGGCATGCATGAATCTTGATCATGTGATATCTCTGCAATTTCCTTCCTCTAGCATCTCTTACACAATGAAATCAGTGTTTCTTAAATAGACAAGTAAACTATTTTCTTGTCATCCGTCAGATTTTTCTGCTTAATCTCCTTCAAAGATTTTTCCACTTAAACCTTCCTCTGCATATGTGTTTCAATTCCATCCTTTAGATCTTCCTTGAATTTTTCTAGCCGTTTATCTCATAACAAAATTTATCTTTCCACTCTAATTATGAGGTACTTTCCAGCTCATCAATTTATGTCGGCTAAACTAATCATTTAATTATTTTGTCCATTTTTGGTTAACAAAGAAATGCATCATTGAATACAATCTCAATTGATACTATTGCTCAGTATGCACTACAATGGCTTGGTGTATACTAGAATCCTTCATTAACTGACCACACTGCTTTGTAACATTTTGCTTCCTACCTCATAACTGATTAATGCAACATAAGTAGGTCAACAATATGAAGTCATAGATTCATAAATAACTTACCAAGAGTATTCCTTATCCTCATCTATCATATCCATCTTCCTTAATTTAGATATCTCAATTCATCATCTCTTCTCCCCTTTACAGATGTTAAGATATTTGCAACTACCATGATAAGTACTGTCAAAACTAATTGACATCAATGGCAACATAAAAAATGATATAATTATCTTACATAACCATTCGCTTCTTGGTGATCTCTAATCACTTGTAGTTCATCAATTAGGTTCTCAATTAGTTGTAGTTCATCAATTTCTCCCTTTGGCATTGATGGAAAATCAAATAATATGAAATATACCATACACATACCAACATGTATTCCAAAACTATATGAACAAATGTTGTAACTCTCCCTTAACTTAATATGTTTAATCACTACATTACATGACAGTATTCCATGTGCAGACTTCCTTCTATTGATTTGATCTTTGTAGCTCTCAAATTGTCTCTCCCTTAGATAGATGTTCTGATATTTCATGCAATTCTCTCCCTTTGACAGTAATGCAAAAAAGAAAACATAAACATACAACTTTGTAGTAGCTAAGTAACTCTTTGTTGTCTAGTTTCAGTGCATTGTATCTTTGTATACTGATATGCGAATCTGTGTTCTGACTCCTCAAATCTTTCACAACCTTAGATAGAATCCAAAGTGTGAGCAATTTTGCATCAACAAGAATGATCTTCTGATAAGAGTTGGTTGATGCAACCTCCAGATCACATTAGTGACTGATAGATAGGGGACGTACCCCAAGTCTAGTCCTTAAGTATTCAAATGTATCTTTCGGTAGAGGCTTGGTAAATATGTCAACAAGTTGCTCCTTTGATGTAACATATTCTAATTTAACTTGCTTCTCCGGTACCTACTCTCTTAAGTAGTGATACTCAATAGATATGTTCTTTGTTCTTGAATGCATCACTAGATTCTTTGAAATGTTTATTGCACTTGTGTTATCACAATATATAATCACCAGCTCTGTGATTACCTCATTCATTCCTTCTAACACTTGTTTGATATATGCAATATTTGAATAGTTTGTAGTAGCAACAACATACTCTGCTTCGACTGTAGACTAAGAAATACAAGGTTATTTCTTACTTGTCCAAGTAACAAGTCTTTAACCAAAGAAAAATGCTCCTCCAGTGGTACTCTTTCTATCATCTATATTTCCACCCCAATCAACATTGGTGTAAACTTTCAATTCAAACTTGCCTTCCTTAGGATACCATAATCCATAGCCCTCAATTTTCTTTAGGTATCTCAAGATTCTTTTTTCTGCAACCATGTGTGACTCCTTAGGATTTGCAAAAAATCATGCTACTATCTCTACAACATATGCAATGTCTGGTCTACTATGTACTATATACATCAACTTACCAATCATGGATCGATACAATGTCTAGTTCACCTCGGTGGATTCATCATCTATGGTTAGTTTGTAGCCTGTGACCATCAGTGTTATGGATGGTTTAGCATATTCCATGCCAAACGTTCTCAGTACTTCCTTGATATACTTGGATTGTGTGATGAATATACCATCATTGTGTTGAATAACCTATAGTCCTAGAAAGAACTTAATGTCTCCAAACATAGGCATTTCAAACTCTTTTCTCATCTCAACAGAAAATGACTTACATATATGATCTTGTCATCCAAAAAAAATATCATCCACAAATATTTCAACAACTAAAATAGTATCATCAGACTCACCTTTCATATACAAATTGTTGTTCTCACTAGTTCTAGTAAAACCAATACATAACAAATAAGTATGCAGCATTTCATACCAGGCTCTTGGTGCTTTCTTTAGACCATATAAAGCTTTATGTAATCTACATACCATGTCTTTCTTGTCTGGATCAACAAACCCTTCTAGTTGTTCTATGTAGACCTCCTCTTCAAGTATCCCATTCAGAAATGTAGACTTGACATCCATTTGATAAACTTTAGACTTCTTATGTGCTGCATAGGCCAGTAACATTTGAACTCCTTCAAGTCTAGCAATGGGTGAAAAAGTCTCACCATAATCTATGCCTTCCTCTTGTGCATACCCCTTGCAAACTAGTCTGGCTTTATTCCTTGTAACCTCTCCATTTTCATTCAGCTTATTTCAGAAAATTGATTTAGTACCGATAACATTCTTATCTTTGGGTCTAGGTACTAAGGTCCATGTCTTATTTTTTTCTATCTGTTATATCTCTTCATTCATTTCATTTACCTATTCTTCATTCTCCAATTTAACTTTAACATTCTTCGGTTCATATTCACAAACTAAGCATGTACCTTGTCTCAACTTACTTCTTGTCATCATGCCTTCTTATTTGTCTCTAATAATCTGGTCTCAAGATGATGTCTCCTAAAAATCTAGCTAGTACTTGATCTCTTCTTTGTTGTTCATCCTGTTCAGGTTCATTAACTTTCTCGGTAGCCCCTTCCTGATCGTCAATTTCTCTTTCCTGTTCCTCAGTGTTGTTTTCCTGATGACCAATTGACATAGTCTATGGCTTCAGTTAGTACTCTAGATTTTCAATGTAAGTGAATCTACCATAGTCTTTCGGTTCCCTAGTGCTTCCTTCACTGTTCTTATCATCAAACTCATCAACCCTAACATTAGTACTTTCAATAATTTTATTAGTAACTTTATTTAGACACTTATATGATTTTCTTTTAGTAGAATATGATTTTCTTTTAGTGGAATATCCGAGAAATATCCCTTCATCACCTTTTGAGTCAAACTTTGCATTTTTTTCATCTGTCAGAATAAAACATTTACTACCAAAATTTTTAAAATAACTTATAGTCAGTTTGTGACCAAACCATAACTCATAGAGTGTTTTGTTTGTGTCCTTCTTTAGTTGTACTCAGTTTAAAACATAAAAAGTTGTGCTCACTGCTTCTCTCCAATATGTTTGTGCCACATTCTTCTCTATCATCATTGTCCTTGCACAATTTGTAATTGATTTATTCCTTCTTTCAGCAATCCCATTTTGCTGTGGTGTTCTCAATTCAAAAACCTATCTTTTTATACCATGCTCATTACAATAGTTAGTAAATTCATCAGAAATAACTTCACCACCTTTGTCAGATCTTAAGCATTTCAATTCCTTCCCAGTTTCTTTCTCTACTTTTTCTTTATACCATTTAAACATCTTAAATGCTTCTATTTTTTTTTTAAGAACATAACAATCATCAATCTAGTAAAATCATCAACAAACAAAATGAAATATTTGACTCCATAATAGCTTTGTGTTCTCATGGGACCACACAGGTTAGTGTGAACTAGCTCCAAAATTTTCTTTGTTGTGTAATCTTTTCTCCTAAAACTAGATCTTTTCATCTTACCTTTTTGACATTGATGACACATTACATGATCTATTTTTGCTAGGCTAGGCAGACCTCTAACCTTTTTCTTCGTACTTATCTTGATCATGTTATCAAAGTTTACATGACATAACCTTTTATGCCACAACCATGCATCTTCATATTTCATCATTAAACAAGAAGACTTGTCATTATCAAGATAAAACAAGTTACCTTTCATTTTTGCTCCTATTCTAACAAGTTTTCCTCCTTCATCATATATCTTTACCCTTTTGCTCTGAAAAGCTACTCGATGACCTAAGTTATTAAGCTATCCCACACTTAGTAAAATGTAATTTAGTCCTTCTACCCAATAAGAATTGTCACATCTAATCTTGTCATTTATCAATAAAGATCCTTTACCACTAACCATACAGGGTGTATCATTACCCATTTTTACAAATCCTCCATTGTATTGCTCAAGCTAATCAAATTTTTCTTCATCACCAGTCATATGATGTGTACAACCACTATCAATAATCCATGTATCATTTTTACTTACTTTAGAAATTAGTGTTGTCTCTGCATACCTTTCTTCTTCCTTAGAATCATCCTTCATCGCAACAAATACTACCTCCACATCTTCATTTGTGTTTGTCTCGGTATCATTCTCCTTAGCAATGTAACATACCTTCTTGCCCTTGTCATTGATGTCTCAGTTATCCCTATTTTAGTGTTGGTAATTCCCATTGCTCCCTTCACCAGATTGATCCTTGTTTCCATCATCATCTTTCCTATTTGGACATCTAGCAACAATATGACCAACTTCCTTGTAGTTAAAATATGCTAAAGGTAATTTACCTCTATATCTACCTTTACATTTAGGTAATCTCCTGGCCATAAGAGATTCAAGCTCATCAAGCTCATCATTAGTATTATTCTCATTATCATCATTATTACTTCTACTACTAGACTTACCAATCTTCAGAGAAGTCATGAAAGTAGACTCAATAGACGATACAACACTATTGTCAAAATTATCCAGTTCAAAAGTTGTTAGCTTACTGATCAAACTATCAAGAGTGAGAGTACTGCCAGGTGTAGACCTCATTTCATGTATTGTAGATATACTAATAGCATAAACAAGCAATAAGGTTCTCAAGATTTTTCTTACCGTTGTCTCTTCAAAAATGACACCACTAGATCCTCTAATAGAATTAACCACTTCCTTTATTCGGTTTGTGTACTACACAATATTTTCTCCCTCTTTCTGTTGCCCAAAATTTCCCTGTCATTCTTTTCGGCCATAGCTCTATTTTCCAAGTGAAATGCTCAAGTGTTGAAAACCCAGTGTGTTTTCGACCTCCTCTCTCCAAGCTCAGGATGTTTTCAACTTTTAGCCTAGAAGTCCTGTGTGTTTTTGACCTCTTCACATCTTCATGCCAGTTCTTCCTAGCGACAACATTCTTTTATGTGCGCAACTCCGACAAGTGGAGCCCAGTTGGTTTTTGGCAAATAGTCATATAGTTGTCGCATGATCGCATAGGCCTTTTTCACCCTGTGTGATCATGTGACTAAGGGGTTTCTTCTTGCACCCTGGCTTTTAATTTTACCGTGGGCTTATTTGGGTAGTCAGCAATGTGAGGTGGCGATCAATGGCTAACCTCCTATGGTTGGTTGCATGATCGCATGGGCCTTCCTAGCTGCATGCGATCATGTGACAAACCGTCAATGGTTTTGGTGGTGGTGGTTTGCAGTCATCGGTTAACATCATGCGATAGGAAGTTTGTGGGGTCCCATTTGAGATGATCAATGACTACCATGATTTCGCAAAGGATCTATCAAAGCCTTGCAAAATCATGACAACCGTTGATCTTTCCTTCTCTACAGTGCTTCAAAGCTTTGGCGGGTCCAGTGCCATGTATTCGAATATGGAAATTTCTCATTGGCCAGAGGTAATGACTTGTTCCAATCCGTCAGAGCTGGCCCAGCAGACTTCCCAACAATGAGATCTAACGATTGTCGCATGTTTGTAAGGAATATTCCTTGCCTTTACGATCATGTGACCACTGTTGGATCGGAATCTAAGTTGCAGTGGGACCGTGTCAGAGCCCGCCGAGGTGTATGCTTACAGAGCAGTCAAGAATGAATAAGAGAATGACAAGTGGCAAGGTTGACCCAGTTTTGTGGTTTCAGTCACGTAATCACAAGGAGGAGTTGGGTTAGTTAAAAGGTTAAGCAATTCAATGACAAAAGGAAAATTGAAACCTGGGGTAAATACTGAGTTAGTTTTGCAGTCAAGTGCCGAGCCCGGGTAAAGTGGAAGGATCTGACAGTCATGTTTTAAAGTAAGATCAATTTTTGAATACTGACCATCGATGGAAATTTATGCGCCACCTTTGACCATTATATCAATTTTTAAATTCAAATATCTTGCAATATTAGATTTTTTTAGTTATGACAAGCCCGAGTTGCAGGAAGGTAGATGGATCATGGTGGCCAGATTTTTGCAGGAATAAATATGAAGTGAACACGCAAACAAAACATATCTGATCTACTAGGATATTTTCATGTACATTTATGGCCAGATTGGATTGAATTAGGGTTGGATATTTTATTTTAAACCTCTATAGCCCTAATTGGGATATTTTGTTTCCTGCCTATGTGCAGGGTTGTATATATGGTTTTTTGGGAGCTTTTGAGCTCATAATTCACATTTTGTAAGAAAAGGAAAAATCTTTTCTTGGAGAACTATCTGTAGCATTTTTTCTCTCTGGTTTTCCACATCTTGTAAGTTCTCATTGATAATACAAATGTTGCAAAGTATTCTGTGACATGTTTTTCTATCCTTATGCTTTCCTGTTTGGCTTATCTCTTATTGGATTGAAGTTTATGAATGTTTTTTAGTGATACTTAGTTTTCCTAATCCCTTTTACTTTCAGCTTACTTGTGCACTACTGTGTTTGATTTGATCTGAGTGAGGTTGTGGGTATCCTTCAACCCCTATCATTCTATCTCATTTCTGTGTCCTTTTGCTGAAGAGAATGTCTACTTGCAGGTCATAATTTGTGTCTAATTTTTAGGCCCTCTAATGAAATACTCATGCAAGCCTATTTAGTAAGTTGTGATCTCCTAGACCTAAGTTTGTCACTAGTTTCATTCCTTTGTACTGAGATCCGAACCCTAGTTTCGGTACATCACCTAGTAGGTAGATTTGCTTCATGTCATTTCCCTTTCATGCATTCCTTCTAACCCTTTCCCCTCAAAGTTTACTTTCCTGTTAAAAGAAAATCAGGGTGATTATCCAAGAGGAACCAGCCTAGAATCTGGAGGTCTCATCTCGGTTAGCAAAAGGTCCCACAACCTTGAGATGATTCCCATGTTATATTGGATTATCAAGACTACAAGAGCTTGAGATCAGAGGCACAAATTCAGTGTATAACATTTTTTGGCACGCCCGGTGGGACAACAAAGAAGTTCATTTGTTGAAGATTGTGTTATCTCTGATATGCAGATTGCATAATACAGACCTTTAGAGGTTGTTCTACCAAGCATATCTGGCGACTCCATTAGTTTCAAAGATTCAGGCCAACCTTGTTTAAGGTTTATGAGAAAGATTGAGACTAGAAGTTCAAAGCCTGCTGAATTTTTAGAGTTGCCCTTGAAAAGAAGCTACAAAGGTAGGTCAACTCAGAGAGAGTCTCATGCAAGAAGAGTCCAATCTACAGCTCTAGATACTTCAGAGAGGAGACCTCTCCTCTTTCACTTTAGAAGAAGAGGTAGATCTCTGACCAGAGATCTAGAAGAAGAAGATCCGAATCTAGCAAATACAGCCCATATAGTTGTTAGCCTTCAGGTTACACCTCCTACAATGGCTAGAAATTTTTCCTTTTCACCTTTCATTCAGGGGAGCCCATTAAATTTTGCAGTGCATCATGATGTGCCCTTGGTGGCATTAAAGAGTATACCTGATTTCACAAGGGAGGGATAGACAATAGCCTTTGAACACATAAGAGATGTGACTACCATTTGTAGCATACACAACATTACTCAAGAGGATGTGGCCACCAAATTATTAGCAGCATCTCTGAAAGGTAAGGCTCTAGAGTGGTTTAGAACTTTAACTATTGGCTCTATTACTTCATGGGATGAATTAGGGGATGCATTAAGAAAACATTTTGAGGATAAATTAGATAATTTGTCTCTGGTTGAGCAATTAACAATTATAAAGAGAGACCCTCAAGAGAAAATGATAGATTATAATAGTAGGTTCCTTAAAACATGGAATAGAATCCCAGTCTCTGTAAGGCCATTAGTTGACCATGCCTTCCTATACTACTTGCAAAGTCTAAATAGCCAAATTTCTGTCATGATCCAGTCTATGGGTGGTACCACTTTACCCCCAAGATTTTGACACTACTGTCAGGGCTGAAAATTATTTGATCCAAGCAGGCATGATACAGAGAAGACCTCCTATGCCTATCTTCCCTAGTCTTCAGCCCATTGCACCTGCACAAGTACCCCCATTTACCCCTATCCCCACAATATCAGCACCTCAAGCTAGTACTAGTGGTCAAGAACATGCTGCAACAAATTTCTCCCAAGAGTTGCAAGAGGTGAAGAGTAGTCAGCAAACTAGTATACAAGAAATGGAAAACTTGCTGCAGACTCTAACCAAAGAGGTCACAAACTTGAAGAAACAAAACCAAGGCATTAGGCCACCCTTCCAATCACAAGGCCAAGGTCCTAATCAGCAATACCAAAATCAAGGACAACCTTATCAACAAAATAGGCCACCATACCAAGGAGGCTATCAAGGGAAAATAAAAATTTTTAGTCAAAGACCATTCCTACCATATAACCCTGCACCTTTTAATTCTATAAATCCAATCAGGGATATGGTTCCTAGTCAAAACAATATGGTCATGGATAATGAATGGTGTTTCCCTTGCAATCAGCCCCACAATCAGGCTATGTGTTCTAATGGATGGATGAACCAAGCACTAATGGTTCAAAATGCTTCACAAGCTCAAACAGAAGCTCCTTCTAGTGGGATAGCTCCTCAATAAGAAACACAAGAGAATGAGACTTCTCTTTTCAATGGGGAGCAACCGGATTTCAATGGAGTAAATGATGAAGTTGCTTTTGTTTCCTACACAAGAGCAAAGAGAAGAGCCCAAGACATGGAGAGAAGAGATTCGGGTGCTAAGGCCACTACATCTATAGAGCCACTTTAGCAAGTTGCCCCTATCACATCCAAGGAGGCCCCTGTCATCACAAGCAAAGAAGGCCAAGTTCCAAAAGAAGCTGAACCCATCATAATAAAAGCACAACAAAGAGTGAACACTGTAGCACCTTATAACATTGTAGACAACATGAAGATGGTGAATGTCACCATGTCTATGTGGGACTCTTTGTCTATTCTAGGACAACCTGAAATTTTGGAGAAGGCCATGAGAGAGACAACAAATCTTCAACCTGCAAAAGAAACTACAAAACCAGTGTTGGTCAACACTGATCAAGAAAATGAGACTCCAACTAGCAACTTTAAGGACAATACCATGCAAGGTAGGAATTTAAAGCCACCTCCCTTTTACGTATCTTTAATTATTGGGAAATCTTTAGTGCATAATTGTATGGTAGATAGTGGAGCTACTAACACTGTAATGCCCAAGAAAGTGGTTGATCAATTAGGACTTAAATATAAACCCTTCCAAAAGAAGGTTACACAACTTGATGGATCCTCAATTAGTACTGTAGGTGTGGCCAAGGATACTAGTCTAATTCTCCATGCTAGTCCTAATTTTTCCATTCTCCTTAACATATATATCATAGATCTCCCTGCATTGTTTTCCATATGTCTCTCAAGAGAGTTCACAGCCAAGATAGGAGGTTATCTTTCTTCTGACTGGTCTCACATGCTCTCTCATACAAGGTATGGTACCAAAGTCACCATTAAATCAGAAGCCTTAGCAATACATCATATAGAGCCATATGTGTCCAATTCCATCAATACTAATTGTCTTATATTTGATGACAATGATTTCCCAACCACTAGTGAAGCAAGCACCAAAATAGAGAATATCCTTGATGTTCTCCTAGATGAAAGAACTTTAGAGATCCAAGAGAGTCTTGTTTTGGATTTTGGTTTGGGGAGTTATCTGATTCAAGAAAGTGGAGCCATAGAACTAAGCCTTCTCAAAGAATGCACTGATTTGGATAATCGGGATAGTCAGGTCTGGGAGCTTTTTTTGGATGGAGCTAGAAGTAGAAATGGTTCTAGTGGTGGTGCTATGCTGGTATCCCCAAAAGGAGAAAGGTATTATACTACCTTTAGATTCAGCTTTTCCTGCACTAGCAACACTGCAGAGTATGAAAGTCTGGTTAATGGACTAGAATGGGCTAGGAAAAGAAGGCTTAAAGTGTTAAAAGTATATGGTGACAGTGAACTTATTGTCAACCAAGTAAGAGGGATGAGTACAACCAAAAATGATGTCATGAAAGCATAGAAACATAGAGTTTGGGATGCAATCGAAGATTTCCATGCTTTCAATATCGTTGCTATCCCTAGAAAATTAAATCAAAATGCTGATAGGTTAGCTGCTATTGGGTCTTAGTTTGACATCCCCAATAGCATCTCAAAAGAGGCAGATCAACAGCACATCAAGATTATTGTCAGACCTTCAATTCTAGATAATAATATTAGTTGGCAAGTGTTTGACAATGATGAACAAATTCTGTAGTTCTTGTTTGAAGAAGATGTCTTTTCAAGGCACAATCAAAAGAGATTATCACAGAGCTATGGTGATCGAGTGATACAACTTAGATCTAATAAAATGCCTAAAGGTCTTGTCAACTTAGAGACTATCTTCAACAAGGATGATGAAGTTAAGAAAAATAAAGCTAGCCTGGTAGTCCAATAGGAACATTGTGCTGAATTAGAGTTAGAACCAGGTAAGAGCCTACAATTTGGAAAAGTAAACACTAATTCAGAAAAGAAAGCTTACACTAAATTATTCAAAGAATTCAGTGATGTTTTTGCATGGGGATATGAAGACCTTAAGGGTTTTTATCCTACCCTTGCTCAGCACACTATTGAATTGGATCTTAATGCTAAACTAGTGAGGCAAAAGAAAAGGAAGTACTCAAACTAATAGAAAGTGGCATCATCTACCCCATTAAACATACTAGTTGGGTTTCCAACCTTGTTCCTATCAGGAAAAAGAATGGGGAGCTGAGGTTATGTGTTGACTTCAGGGATTTGAATAGAGCCTCATTAAAAGACCGCCATCCACTACCCTCTATGGAACAAATTCTACAATGTGTCTCTGGATCTGAGAGATTCTCATTGTTGGATGGCTATTCAGGATACAATCAAATCTTAGTGAAAGAAGAGGATCAATATAAGACTGCATTTACAACCAAGTGGGGAACCATGACATATCAGAAGATGCCCTTTGGTTTGTCAAATGTAGGTGCTACATTTCAAAAGGCAATGGACATGGCCTTTAAGGGCCTCATGTACAAGTTTGTGCTGGTCTACTTGGATGACATAACTATCTACTCAAAGCATGTAGTAGACCACATCAAGCATTTGAGGTGAATTTTTGAAAGATGCAGAGAATTTGGGATATCCCTTAATCCCAAGAAATGTGTATTTGTAGTTCATGAAGGAAAACTATTGGGATATGTAGTATCCAAAGAAGGAATTACAGTGGATCCTAAGTGAATTGAAGCCATCTTAAAACTACCGTTACCACATCACAAGAAAAGTCTCCAATCTTTCATAGGAAAGATTAACTTTGTTAGGAGATTCTTGCCTAACATTGTAGAGTTACTCAAGCCTTTGACATCCATGTTGAAGAAAGGTTTAGCCTTCAATTGGACAAAGGAAGGAAAAGTTAACTTCCAAGCTATTAAAGAAGCCTTAATAGAAGCTCCTGCTCTCCTAAACTCAAACTTCAGTAAGGATTTCATCCTTTATACTTATGGGGGTCATGATGCCATATCTACAATGTTGACTCAAGAAAATGCTGAAGGATTGGAGCAGCCTATTGCTTTCTTTAGCAAAGGTTTAGAAGAGTATGAACAAAGATACTCTTTTGTAGAAAAGCATGTTCTTGTTGTCGTAAAGAGCCTCAAAAAATTCAGACATTTTTTGACTCATAGCAAGGTGCATTTGATGGTTACTCATCCAAGTGTCAAAGAATTTTTTCTTTCTAAGGATCTAAATGAAAAAAGAGTTGGTTGGATCACCAAGGTGATGGAATATGACATAGATATTCAGATTACCAAGCTGGTTAGAGGAAGAGGTCTTTGTGAGCATCTGGCGGAAGACAGAAGTTCAAAGAAATTGGAATACATAGAGGCATCTCTGGTGGTGCATTCTATAGGAGAACAAGCCAAGGCAACTAGCTGGTTGCCTAATATGATCAATTATTTGAAGACATGACAATATCCTGTTGGTCTAGATTCAACAAAAAGGAGGTATTATAGGTTATAGTCTGTTCCTTTTGTGCTGGTAGATGAAATTATTTTTAGAAAAGATCACAATGGTGTCCTTCTAAGATGCATAGATTCAAAAAGGGTTGCAGATGTCTTATTCCAGTTTCATGATGGAGCTTCTGGTGGCCATTTCTCTCCTAGGACTACAACTTTTAAGATCATGAGGGTTGGATACTATTGGCCATCTATCTTCAAAGATAGTCATGATTATGTTAGAAGATGTGTCAAATGTTCTATTTTTGCAGGGAAAGAAAGATTTGCAGCTCTGCCCTTACAACCAGTCAAAACAGAGCAGCCCTTCATGAAGTGGGGTATAGATTTCATTGGCATGATTAACCCTCCATCTAGTGAAGGACACAAGTGGATAATCACTGCAACCGATTATTTCACTAGGTGGATAGAAGCAGTCATTTTAAAAGAGGCTAATGAGAATGTTGTTTTAAGTTTTTATGATGACATCATTCATAGATTTGGCATTCCAGATTCTATAGTTTCAGACAATGCATTAGCATTTACAAGCCTCAAAGTCTCAGAGTGGGCAATCAAAAGGGGCATTTGTTTGAATACAAGTTCCAATTACTATCCTTAGGGGAATGGTTTGGCAGAATCAAAAAATAAGAATCTGATTAGAATAATCAAAAGGACCCTGCAAGACAGTCAAAGGGACTGGCATACTAAATTGAAATCTGCCTTATGGCTAGATAGAATTACTCTAAAGAAAGTATTGGTAATTCCCCATACATGTTGGTGTATGGTAGAGAGGCCAAGTTATCTATTTCAACTGAATTACCAGCCCTGGATTTAGCCACTCAGTATGCCTTGTTTGAAGAGAGTGATCCTATGCAAATCAAATATGTCCAGTTGATGGAGCTAGAATAGATAAGAGATAAATCAATGTAGGATATGGCATTCCATCAAAGTCAAACAAAGAGGAGCTTTGATAAAAGAGCCAGGGTTAGAAACTTCAAGGTTGGAGATGTAGTTCTCAAATGGGATGAGTTCAGGTCAAAACCTAGCAAGCACACAAAGTTTGATTCCTTTTGGGGTGGACCATTTTTTATAACAGAGTGCAGAGGATCTAATGCTTTTCATTTTTCAACCCTTAAAGGAGATGCCCTACCAATCTCAATGAATGGTTTCCACTTGAAGCCTTGCTTTGAGGTTAATCCCTCTCTGTAGGTCCTTCTTGTAAATCCTTGTAAATATTTTTCCTGCTTTCTTCCATCTTTCTAGTTTAGTTTTTCCCTATTTTCTAAGAAGTGCTCGGGCACAGTTGTCTTTTTGGTCCAGTTTTGTCCCTCTGTAGAAGTTTTGTGTTCAGTAATGACTCCATGCCCAATGGATTTTTGTCAAGGCAACTGGTCTAAGTGTCTAGCAGGCTAACATCCCACAGAGGTCACCAAAATGTTGCCCAAAATTTCCCTATCATTCTTTTCGGCCAAAACCATGTTTTCCAAGTGAAATGCTCAAGTGTAAAAAACCCAGTGTGTTTTCGATCTCCTCTTTGCAAGTTCAGGATGTTTTTGACTTTCAGCCCAGAAGTCCTATGTGTTTTCAACCTCTTCACATCTTCACACTAGTTCTTCCTAGCGATAACATTCTTTTATGTGTGCAACTCCGACAAGTGGAGCCCAGCTGGTTTTTGGAAAATAGTCATATGGTTGTCGCATGATCGCATAGGCCTTTTTCACCCTATGCGATCATGTGACTAAGGGATTTCTTCTTGCACCTTGGCTTTTAATTTTACCATGGGCTTATCCAAGTAGTCAGCAATGTGAGGTGGTGGTCAGTGGCTAACCTCCTATGGTTGGTCGCATGATCGCATGGGCCTTCCTGGCCACATGCGATCATGCGACAAACCGTCAACGGTTTCGGTGGTGGCGGTTTGCAGTCATCGTTTAACATCATGCAATAGGAAGTTTGTGGGGTCCCATTTGAGATGATCAATGACTGTCATGATTTTGCAAAGGATCTGTCAGAGCCTTGCAAAATCACAACAACCGTTGATCTTTCCTTCTCTGTAGCACTTCAAAGCTTTAGTGGGTCTAGTGCCACGTATTCTGATATGGAAGTTTCTCATTGGCCAGAGGTAATGACTTGTTCCAATCTGTTAGAGCGGCCCAACAGACTTCCCAACAATGAGATCTAACGATTATCGCATGTTCACAAGGAATATTCCTTGCCTTTGCGATCATGCGACCACTGTTGGATCATAATCTAAGTTGCAGTGGGACTGTGTCAGAGCCCACTGAGGTGTATGCTTACAAAGAAGTCAAGAATGAATAAGACAATGACAGGTGGCAAGGTGGACCCAGTTTTGTGGTTTCAGTCATGTAATCACCAGGAGGAGCCGGGGTTAGTTAAATGGTTAAGTGATTCAGCGACAAAAGGAAAATTGAAACCTGGGGTAAATACCGAGTTAGTTTTGCAGTCAAGTGCCGAGCCCAAGTAAAGAGGAAGGATTTGACGGTCATGTTTTAAAGTAAGATCAATTTTTCAATACTGACCGTCAATGGAAATTTATGTGCCACCTCTGACCGTTATATCAATTTTTAAATTCAAATATCTCATAGTATCAGATTTTTGCAGTTATGATGAGCCGGAGTTACAGGAAGGTAGATGGATCATGGCGGCCAAATTTTTGCAGGAATAAATATGAAGTGAACATGCAAACAAAACATATCTGATCTGCTGGGATATTTTCATGTACATTTATGGCCAAATTGGATTGAATTAGGGTTGGATATTTTATTGTAAACCTCTTTAGCACTAATTGGGATATTTTGTTTCCTGCCTACGTGCAGGGTTGTATATATGGTTTTTTGGGAGCTTTTGAGCTCATAATTCACATTTTGTAAAAAAAGGAAAAGTCTTTTCTTGGAGAACTATCTGTAGCATTTTTTCTCTTTGGTTTTCCACATCTTGTAAGTTCTCATTGATAATAAAAATGTTGCAAAGTATTCTGTGACATGTTTTTCTGTCCTTATGCTTTCCTGTTTGGCTTATCTCTTATTGGATTGAAGTTTATGAATGTTTTTTAGTGATATTTAGTTTTCCTGATCCCTTTTACTTTCAGCTTATTTGTGCACTACTATGTTTGATTTGATCTGAGTGAGGTTGTGGGTATCCTTCAGCCCCTGTCATTCTATCTCATTCCTGTGTCCTTTTGCTGAAGAGAATCTCTACTTGCAGGTCATAATTTGTGTCTAATTTTTAGGCCCTCTAATGAAATACTCATGTAAGCCTATTTAGTAAGCTGTGATCTCCTACATGTAAGTCTGTCACTAGTTTCATTCCTCTGTACTGAGATCCGAACCCTAGTTTCGGTTCATCACCTAGTAGGTAGATTTGCTTCATGTCATTTCCCTTTCATGCATTCCTTCTAACCCTTTCCCCTCAAAGTTTACTTTCCTATTAAAAGAAAATCAGGGTGATTATCCAAGAGGAACCAGCCTAGAATCTGGAGGTCTCATCTCAGTTAGCAAAAGGTTCCACAACCTTGAGATGATTCCCATGTTATACTAGATTATCAAGACTACGAGAGCTTGAGATCAGAGGCACAAATTCAGTGTATAAGACTTTCATTTTCGTATCATTGAATCTCCCTCTTAGGCTTTTAGCTTTGGCTCTTCTGACATTTGCATCACCACTATAAATTAGACTAAGTTTGTCCCACATTTCCTTTGAAGTAGTACAATCCATGACATCTTCAATTTCAACATTAGTAAGAGCAGCAACAATCTCCATCATAGTAACATTATGCTCATGTTTATCTCTTAACTAATCTAGAGTCAGAGGTCTTGTAGGCGTTGCTAAATTGCCATTATCCAATAAAGTGAGGTCAGAATTTCCAATACCTGATATATGCAGTCTCATTTGACTTTGCCATATTGTAAAGTTATCCTTGTTTAGCTTTGGCACTTCCCTTTTATACATTTTTTGATCTTTATGCTGAAGTCCTTAAAACTCTATTCGAAGAAACCAATACGCTCTGATACCAATTGTTAGAATAACTGAGGGTGGGTGAATCAGTTATCCATAGTCTCAAATACAAAATGTATAACTTCAAAAAAAATTTAGCTTATTATGTAGCTCGGTAAACAATAATACTAATCTGTATGTGACTTTACTGATTACTAGTTAATTTTTGATAAAGATTACTGAACAAATCATATATGCAATATGTAAAGTATGACAATCAAACAATCACCACATAAAAAAATAACACAAGAGATTTAACGTGGAAACCTTGCAAAGGGAAAAACCACCTGGGACTGGTAACCCAAATTAAAATATTTTCACTCTTCTGGATTGAGCTCGGTAAAGA
The DNA here is from genome assembly GCA_027943335.1 of Chamaecyparis obtusa. Lineage (NCBI taxonomy): Eukaryota > Viridiplantae > Streptophyta > Pinopsida > Cupressales > Cupressaceae > Chamaecyparis > Chamaecyparis obtusa. Next base: position 421,341 of record BSBK01007443.1, on the reverse strand, counting down.
GCCAACCTTGTTAAAGTTTACAAAACACACTGTAAGGTGTGACCTTGTTAGAGGATTTAACACTAACAATTATCGTCCAACTAGGATTCACTACAGGGTTGATAGGATAACAATGTACATTCTATGAATGACATATAAGACTTTCAAGTCTACTCAGTTAAGAGATTTTATCTATTTATAATGGTTAAACTGTAACAGCAGTTGATCTGAATACAATACAACTTGATTTGTAGATGTTCAGATCTATTCTTAAGTCCATATAATCCTTTGATCACTATTTCAATTTAGTTCATCATCATACAATAACTTACTATCACTCAGTAAAATCTCTCTAATGCTTAGTTAACTCTATAGTTCGGTTATCCTTTAACTAGTATGATCATGCATGCATGAAGCTTGTTCACGTGATATCTCTGCAATTCCCTTCCTCTAACATCTCTTACACAATGAAATCAATTTCTCTTAAATAGACAAGTAAACCATTTTCTTCTCATCCATTAGATTTTTCCACTTAATCTCCTTCATAGATTTTCCCTTAGAAACCTTCCTTGTCAGATGTGTTTCAATTATGTCCTTTAGATCTTCATTGAATTTTTCTATCCATTGATCTCATAACAAACTTTATCTTTCCACTCTGATTACGAGGTACTTTCTAGCTCATCAATTTTTGTTGGCTAAACTAATCATTTAATTATTTTGTCCATTCTCTATTAACAAAGAATTATGTCGATAAATATAAGCTTGGTTGATACTGTTGCTTAGTATACATTACACTGGCTCGATGTAAAGTGGAATCCTTCATTAACCAACCACACTGAGGATGCAAGTAGAGTGGGTTCAACCATGGAGGAAACTCCGTAGTTAAGCACGCTCGATCTGGAGTAGTACTGGGATGGGTGACCTCCCAGGAAGTCCCGGTGCTTCACCTCTGTGAGCATCACCTAGACCCAATGAGTGCTAAGTGTTCCATTCATTCTCATGAGAGATGGGTTCATGTGAACCACTACTCATGAATCATGGGTCAATGAGTTTGACTCAAAAAACTACATAGTTGAATCCTGATAGCAATATCACAATAATGCAACATAATAAAGTCAATAATATGAAGTCATAAACTCATCAATAAGTTACCAAGAGTATTCCTTATCCTCATCTGTCATATCCATCTTCCTTAATGTAGATATCTCTATTGATCATCTCTTCTCCCCTTTACAGATGTTAAGATATTTGCAACTACCATGATAAGTACTGTCAAAACTACTTGACATCAATGACAACATAAAAACTGATTCAATTATTTTACATAATGATTCACTGCTCGGTGATCTCTAATCACTTGTAGCTCATCAATTAGGTTCTCAATGAATTGTAGTTCATCAATGTATATTTCAGATTTCAAAAATATTATATTGTTTGAAAGTTATAGTTGTTTTTCAAAGAGTCTATCAATTGTGACTTCTTTTCCACATCGCCACTTTTTGGCATACCATGATCTTGTACATACCCTGATGTCAAACATTAACTGGTAAAATAAGTTACTATCTAAGAAATTACTATATCTATCGGTTGATGAGAAGGATTAGGGAAAGGTTGCTAACAATAGCACCTAGGGAAAGGTTGAGTTATCTTGATACTTCAATGAGTACTTGATTATATGACACAATGATAAGATAACGTATTATTTATCTAAGTAAGAAGCAAGACTGAACAAGTAGGCTTAACCAAGAAAAAGTGAACAAATCTAGTTTAAGTCAAGTGATGTTAGTGTCGACCAAGAGCTAGTATATGTCGAGTAAATTCAATGTTGACCGAACATCAGTTTATTGCCAAGTGACAATATTATCCAAGTGAGATAGATTGAAGAGTTAACCAAGCTGTGTAGTGATGATCAAGGAGTTGAACATGGTATTGACCGAGCGTTAGTAATTTATATTTGAGGAAGAATTCAGATTCCAAGCTGACATTGTTGAATTCTTGGATTATGTAAATCATGTTGACTTTATTTATAAAGTGTATGGAGCATTTAATGCATGGTAAACCATTCTATTGAGATTTCAATAAGGAGATTGAAGATGTTTCTAGAAGGATAGATGAAGAACTTAAATGTCAGAAGGATTTGATGGATCTGACCTAAACCTAAGATCTACAAAGGAAATTAAGTGACAAAAGAGAGATATATATATTGAAGAGATATAAAGAAAACCTAAGTATGAGGTCGAAAGAGGAGATGTTGTAGTTCTTGATGTTATTGACTGATAAAGAAGAAAGGTTGAAGGTGAAGGAGTTGATCAGAGTTGTTATTTCTTGAAGGGATTTCTGAGCAGATCAGTGATGGAGATGGAAATGGTACTCAGTCAGTAAGATAGCATATGTGTACGGAATTGGATCTATTATTTGTAAAGTGAGTTGTATGTTTTTTAGATCAATACTACTGCTATTTTCTAACCATTGTATTAGTCAAAATCCTTTAATCAAGGTTTGGCTTCTCGCAGAGCTCACTTCAATCCTTTAATCCTTTTATAAACCCTTGACAGGGTTGGCTTCTCACAAAGCTCACTTCAGAAGAGTGAAAATATCAGTAATAGGTTACAAAGTGATTTTTCCCAAATTAGGTTTCCACTATAAATCTTGGTGTCAGACTTGTGTGAATTATTTGGTGTTAAACATTTCTGTGTTTTGCAAGTTAAATACTATTGGATAGTGGACTGCACTGTTATATGTTTCTGGTATACATTTCCTTAATGACCGAGTAGTGTTGGTTATTAGATCTGAGATTGTTGAAGTGTTTGAAATTTTTATTTATACATCTGGACCTGAGAGAAACTGATTCACCCCCCCTCTCTATTGTTCTAAATCATATACACTACAACATTTAACATCAAATTTTGATGCCAATTTGTGATGCCACTACAATTTATGTTTGTTTTTTGTATTGTTTTTTGCAATTTCCCCCAATGGTGTCATAATAGTGATGGTGACATCATAATTGCGACACCCCTTTGGTTATAAACAAAAAAAAGAAAAAGAGAGCATCATTTGTAATTTCTAAATTCGAAGAGCTACCGCGAAGATGACACAACACTTTTACGTGGCGCGAAGAGGGCATTCAAGTTTGGCATGCATGAGAGGCTAACACTATGTGGGAAGAGGGCACTGGAACTTGAGGTAGTCATTCGAGCTTTGTCTTCTCATTAACTCAATTTTATTTTGATGGCATTTTTTGATTTAATGGCACAATATGAATGTTAAATATAGTGGCATTGTTTACATCTTAGCATTTGGAATGCTCGATGTTTAAGAGCTAGGGAATCATTGCTATTACCTTCAATGCATTGTGTGAAGTGTTTGATCTCTCTTTATTTGTTTTGTTGTTGATATTCACTATGTGGTACTCCCTATTTATGATCATTTCATGAGGAAATATCTTGGTGGCTCACGGGTTGCAAGCTAGGGCATCATACATTGTTCATGAGCTTACTGTTTAATACTGGCATTGTTTACATCTTTTCATTTGGAATGCTTGATGACCTGTGAGATTTGATAGCTAGGGCATCATTTCTATTACCTTCAAGGAATTGTGTGAAGTGTTTGATCCCTCTTTATTTATTTTACAGTTGATATTCACTATCTGGTACTTCCTGTTTATGATCATTTCATGAGGAAATGTCTTGATGGTTCACAAGCTGCAAGCTAAGGCATCATACATTGTTCATGAGCTCACTGTTTAATACTGGCATTGTTTAAATCTTTTCATTTGGGATACTTGATGATCCATGAGGTTTTAGAGCTAGGGCATCATTGCTATTACCTTAAAGACATTGTTTGAAGTGTTTAATCTCTCTATATTTGTTTTGCTATTGATATTCACTATATGGTACTCCCCGTTTATGATCATTTCATGAGGAAATGTCTTGATGGCTCATGGGCTGCAAGGTAGGGTATCATACATTGTTCATGAGCTCACTATTTAATACTAGCATTGTTTACATCTTTTCATTTGGAATGCTTGATGACCTGCGAGCTTTGAGAGCTAGGGAATTGTTTCTATTACCTTCAAGGCATTGTGTGAAGTGTTTGATCTCTCTTTTTTTTTTTTTGGTGTTTATATTCACTATGTGGTACTCTCCATTTATGATCATTTCATGAGGAAATGTCTTAATGGCTCATGGGCTACAAGCTAGGGCATCATACATTGTTCATGAGCTCATTGTTTAATATCTGGCTAGGCCATGTAAATGGTACTAGGCCAACTCAATCAGCCCAACAAAATATGTCATGTTTATGTTTGTCAAATACACTCGTTGACCATTTTGTTCTTGTTCTTCACACAAATATTGCATCAAAAGTAAATTTAAACAATTATTCAAAGAAAAAAGAAACAACTACAATAGATCAGACCCAAAAGAATATAGTCAACTACAATAGCTCACAGTCTCAATGAATTAAATAGTGTATAAAATAATATATGGTGCACAACAACAACAAGCATGCAATTACAACAATAACATTGCATGATAAAACTCAATACTTTTATTTTTTATTCAAATCTATTCAAAACTCCTATCAACTCATTATCCAATAGTTAAACTAACCTATGACTTCAATGAAATATAGTTATAGGTATTTATCTCTTCTATAATGATGAAGGATTCAAAGGTAATGATCAATGAGGTTGCTACTATTAGATCATACATTAATACACTTACTGTTTTGAATTTGAGCTTGGGCATCATGTAATGTTATTGATTTCATTGCATGCTTGTTACTGTTGTGCACCATATATTGTTTTATACACTGTTTATTTCATTGAGACCATGAGCTTGGCATTTGTAATGTATTTTCTATTATTGGATCAATGATACCATGTTGTTGAGTTTGTGTATGGCTTGAATATGCACATGCATAATTGTAGATGAGGATCAGTAATAGGGTGCCAGGAATTTCTTAGATCCTTTGGATCTAACCCCATCTTTTCCTTCCTTCCAGATTTTGGATCATACAAGAGCATACTGGGTTGAACCCCAGGTCAACACTTCATTACTTTAGGCAATGTCTGGTACCTTCAGTATTTATGTTCATCCACTTATGTATGTTTTCATTCATTCATATTCTTCTGAAAGTTGGCTATTAGGAACCATATATGATGATTCTTGATGTTTTTGGGTCATTTGATGAAAAGATGTAAAAGTTTCTTAAAAGTTTATATTTTTTATTTCAATTTTTAAGATCATAAAATGAATAAAATTTAAAGATAACAAATTAAGATAATGTTTGTCTTCACTTAAAACAACAACATAAATTTCATAAAGCATGGTAAAAGAGGGCCCTAACTATGGTAAAATGGGAAAGTTGTTACCTTGCACTTCTCTTCATATGGTAGTTGCTAAGGAACTATGTTATAAAATTTCAAGACATGAAATTTTATACTTTTTGACATCATAATTTTTTCTCCTTAGCATTGAGTTTACAATGTGGGGGACTCAAAGAAAATCTATCTACAGTTATAAAATTTCATGCCTTGAAATTTGGCATAAAATTTTATAACATAGTTCCTTACCATTTGATCTTTATATGGAAGCCATGACTTGAGGTAGGCATTCGAGATTTTTCTTCTCATTAACAATTTCATTTTGATGCATTTGTTGATTTAATAGAAAAATATGAATGTTAATACTGACATTTTTTACATCTTTGCATTTGGAATGCTCGATGACCCGTGAGCTTTGAGAGCTAGGGAATCGTTGCGATTACCTTCAAGACATTCTGTAAAGTGTTTTATCTTCTCTCTTTATTTGTTTTATTATTGATATTCACTATGTGGTAGTCCTCATTTATGATCATTTGATGAGGAAATGTTTTGATGGCTCGCAGGTTGCAAGCTAGGGCATCATGCATTGTTTATGAGCTCACTATTTGAGCACCTCATGTCCCTATTTGATTGGCTGGTGCTCTATTTTTTATATTGATGCTATTAGATCAAATACGGACATCAGTAATAAATTAATACACTTACTATTTTGAATTTGAGCTCTGGCATCATGCAATCTTATTGCTGTTAAAATAGTAAGTGTATTAATGTACGATCTAATAGAAGCAACCTCATTGATCATTACCTTTGACTCTTTCATCATTATAGAAGAGATAACTACCTACAACTATATTTCATAATTATTCTTTCGAAGTCATAGGTTAGTTTAAAAGGGAGAGGGGTCTTGAAATATCGTAAGTAAAAACATTACACACTGGCATTCAGATTAAGTACAATATGAATTCACAAGTCTTTAATTATGATACACTTTTGAAATTATCACTCATTGGTCATTTGAAAAAATTCAAGATATAAGTATTAGAATATAAACTATTGTTGATTCTATGTATGGCTTGACTATGCACATGCATAATTGTAGATGAGGATTAGTAATATTGTGCCAGGAATTGCTTAGATCCTTTGGATCTAACCCCATCTTTTCCTTCCTTCCAGGTTTTGGATCATACAAGAGCATAATAGATTGAACCCTGGGTCAACACTTCATTACTTTAGGCAATGTTTGGTACCTTCATTATTTATGTTCATCCACTTATGTATGTTTGCATTCATTCATATTCTTTTAAAAGTTGGCTATTAGTGACCATATAGGACCATTCTTGATATTTTTGGGTCATTTGATGAAAAGATGTAAATAGGGACATTAGTAAAAAAATAGGGATATCTTAATCTTTATGAGCTCAAATTCAAAATAGTAAGTGTACTATTTTATTACTGATGTCCCTATTTTATTATTGATGTCTCTCTTTATTTGTTTTGGTGTTGATATTCACTATGTGGTACACCCTGTTTATGATCATTTCATGAGGAAATATCTTGATGGCTCGTGGGCTACAAGCTAGGGCATCATACATTGTTCATGAGCTCACTGTTTAATATTGGCACTGTTTACATCTTTTCATTTGGAATTCTTGATGACCCATGAGCTTTGAGAGCTAGGGCATCATTTCTATTACCCTCAAGGCATTGTGTGAAGTCTTTGATCTCTCTTTATTTATTTTGTTGTTGATATTCACTATGTGGTACTCCCCGTTTATGATCATTTCATGAGGAAATATCTTGATGGCTTGCAGGCTTCAAGCTAGGGCATCATGCATTGTTTATGAGCTCACTGTTTGAGCACCTCATGTCCCTATTTGATTGACTGGTAATCAAACATTGAGATCATAAATAATGCATGATGCCTGAGCTCAAATTCAAAATAGTAAGTGTTTTATTTTATTACGACTAAATATATTGTTTTATTAAGATTTTCTGAAGACAAAGTATTTTGGGTGAGTTTTATGTTATTTTATAAGATGTTTTTAAAGACTAAATATATGATGTAAACTCATAATTATATTTGATATATATATATATATATATATATATATATATATATATATACACACACACACACACACACACACACACACTAAAGGAGGAATTATGAGATATAGTTGTAGGTAGTTATCTCTTCTATAATGATGGAGGAGTGAAAGGTAATGGTCAATGAGTTTTCTGCTATTAGATCATACATTAATACACTTATTATTTTGAATTTGAGGTTGGGCGTCATGAAATGTTATTGTTGTCATTGCATGCTTGTTGTTGTTGTGCACTATATATTATTTTATACACTTTTTATTTTATTGAGACTGTGAGCTTGATTTTTCTTTCAGAAGTGTATGGCTTGACTATGAACATGCATAATTGTACATGAGGATTAGTAATAGGATGTCATTCATTGCTCAGATATTTTTTTATCTAACCCCCATCTCTCTTTTCTTTGTAGGTTCTGGATCACACAGGGGCACACTAGATTCATACCCGGGTCAAAAATTCATCACTTTAGGCAATGTCTGGCACCCTTACTATTTATGTTCATCCTCTTATGTATATATGTACTCTTGCATTTTCTTTTGAAATTTATTTTCCTTGTATAGTATATACAAGTTATTTTTCATATATATACATGTAATCTTTAGATGCAAAAATTTATTTTCCTTTACATGTTATTTTATAAGATTTTATTAAGACTAAATATATTGTTTTATGAGTTCACTGTTTGAGCACCTCGTGTCCCTATTTAATTGGTTGGTGCTTTTTTTGTTATATTGATGCTATTAGATCAAATAGGGACATCAGTAAAAAAATAATACATGTACTATTTTGAATTTGAGCTCATAAAGATTAAGATATCCTATTGTCTTGAATTTCTATGTGCTTTGAGCCAATGAAATTTTTGTAATTTCTTAATTTTGAAAAAGAAAGTGTCATTTGTAATTTTTGTGATTCAAAGAACTATGGTGAAGACGACATTGCACTTTTGCATGGCGCAAAGAGGGCATTGTTTATGAGCTCACTATTTGAGCACCTCAATTTCATTTTGATGGCATTTGTTGATTTAATGGCACAATATGAATGTTAATAGTGGCATTGTTTACATCTTAACATTTGGAATGCTCGATGACCCACAAGCTTTGAGAGCTAGGGAATAATTGCTATTACCTTCAAGGCATTGTGTGAAGTGTTTTCTCTCTCTTTATTTTTTTGTTGTTGATATTCACTATATGGTGCTCCCTGTTTATGATCATTTCATGAGGAAATGTCTTGGTGGCTCGTGGGCTGCAAGCTAGGGCATCATACATTGTTCTTGAGCTCACTGTTTAATACTAGAATTGTTTACATCTTTTCATTTGGAATGCTTCATGACCTACGAGATTTGAGAGCTAGGGCATCATTTCTATTACCTTCAAGGCATTGTGTGAAGTGTTTGATCTCTCTTTATTTGTTTTTCTATTAATATTCACTATGTGGTACTCCTCGTTTATGATCATTTCATGAGGAAATGTCTTGATGGCTCACGGGCTGCAAGCTAGGGCATCATACATTGTTCATGAGCTCACTGTTTAATATTGGCAATGTTCATGAACTCGCTATTTAATATCTGGCTAGGCCATGTAAATGGTACCAGGCCAACCCAATCAGCCCAACAAAATGTGTTATGTTTATCTTTGTCAAATACACTCATTCACCATTTTTTTCTTGTTCTTCACATAAATATTGCATCAAAAGTAATTGTAAGAATGATTCAAAGAAAAAAAGAAACAACTACAATAGATTAGACCCCAAAAGAATACAGTCAACTACAGTAGCTCACAGTCTTAATGAAATAAACAATGTATAAAACAATATATGGTGCACAACACCAGCAAGCATGCAATGATAGTAATAACATTGTATGATGGCCAAGCTCAAATTCAAAATAGTAAGCGTATTAATGTATGATCTAATAGCAACAACCTCATTGATCATTACCTTTCACTCTTCCATCATTATAGAAGAGATAACTACCTACAACTAGGGCATCATGCATTGTTTATGAGATCACTATTTGAGCACCTCATGTCCCTATTTGATTGGCTGGTGCTCAAATAGTGAGCTCATAAATATTGCATGATGCCCTAGCTTGTAGCCTGCAAGCCATCAAGACATTTCCTCATGAAATGATCATAAATGGGGAGTACCACATGGTGAATATCAACAACAAAACAAATAAAGAGAGATCAAACACTTCATACAATATATGTTTTTTTATAAGATTTTATTAAGACTAAATATATTATTTTATGAGCTCACTGTTTGAGCACCTCATGTCCCTATTTGATTGGTCGATGCTTTGTTTGTTATATTGATGCTATTAGATCAAATAGGGACATCAATAATAAAATATTGTACTTACTATTTTGAATTTGAGCTCATAAAGATTAAGATATCCTACCATTTTGAATTTCTATTTACTTTGAGCCAATAAAATTTTTATGATCATGATGAAATAATAATGCATTAAATGTCTTACTTATGTCCCTATTTGATTGGAGGGTGCTCTATTTGTTATATTGCTACTATGAAAATAGAATGGTAGTGGTGATTCAATGCATCTACAACCTCAACAACATGGTAGCATTGATCCAATAAAAAAAAAAATTACAAATGCCAAGCTCGCGTTCTCAATGAAATAAATAGTGTATAAAACAATATATGGCGCACAACAGCAGCAATCATGCAATGAAAAAAATAACATTGCATGATGCACGAGTTCAAATTCAAAACAGTCAGTGTATTAATGTATGATCTAATAGTATCAACCTCATTGATTATTACCTTTCACTCCTCCATCATTATAGAAGAGATAACTACCTACAACTAGGGCATCATGCATTGTTTATGAGCTCACTGTTTGAGCACCTCATGTCCCTATTTGATTGGCCAGTGCTCAAACAGTGAGCTCAAAAATAATGCATGATGTCCTAGCTTGTAGTCCACAAGCCATCAAGATATTTCCTCATGAAATGATCATAAATGGGGAGTACCACATAGTCAATATCGAAACAACAAAATAAATAAAAAGAGATCAAACACTTCACACAATATATGTTGTTTTATAAGATTTTATTAAGACTAAATATATTGTTTTATGAGCTCATTGTTTGAGCACCTCATGTTGATATTTGATTAGTCAGTGCTCTATTTTTTATATTGATGTTATTAGATCAAATAGGGACATAGAATTTGATATCAACCTATCATATATCCATTCCAAATGATATAACTCCATTTGAATAAACATACATGCCAACCATTTGAAAAAATGTCCATATGAAATCTAGAGAAATACATTAATTTTATAGCAAATTCCTGATTTATAATTCTCCTTGATTTATAGTGAATTAATTTTATAGTGAATTCATGATTTATAATTCAGTTGTGGTAGTTCAATGTGTTTGAACTCAAGAATACCCCTTACTTGGTTTCCTACAAAGCCTTTGGCGAAATCTATCAGAAAATGAGAAGCTATGAGAAGATGACATAAAGCTAATGAAAGGAGGTATCTCCAATTTGTTTTGAAGATATAGAAATTAAGGATCATGTCAGATAATACAAGAGAATTCAATCAAAATAGGGAGACAATCGCTAGATTGTTGTCTAACTTTAAAAGAGAAGGCGAGGACAAATGTTATTGTCTATGAAAGAGTTGTAACAGATTAAAGAAAAGAATAATCAAAATCAAAACAACAAAGAGACATTGTAAGGAGAGTGGTCACATTGAAAGGGGGTTTGATTATAATCTAGTGGTAAATTTTTTGTTATATTGTTTTCACAATTAATATACATATGAACCATGGATGAAGGTTTAATTATCACATTGAAGGGGGGTTTGATTATCATCATTTTTTATATAGGTCGATCTCCCTAGTGTGAATATAGAGGAACATGGAGGTGTGAGTATTAAAGATGAAGATCCTGATCCCATGGAAGATGACGATCATGCGCCAGAAAACATATTTGAAGATGATGTTATGAATGCATTGATCGTTGATACATTTGGTACTGGTGTTGTTGGTGCTGGTGTTGTTGTTGATGATGATTATTATGATGAGGATGACATTGACGACATCCATGATATACCTCTACTTGAGAAGGTGGACATGACCCTTTACAAAGGCTCCCAATCTACTCTTCTCCCTACTGTATTGTTGTTGGTGAATTTGAAGGTTATGAATGGTTTATCCAACATAGCACTGTCACGTATGATAAGGTTTGTCATATATGTCATTATAGTCTATAAAAGGTGAAACATGTACCATTAAGATTGTTTATAGAAATGACTTATATCATTTGTTGCAGATTGATAGGTGACTTTCTGTTACCACCATCAAATGTTCTCCCTTGGTCACACCAAGAATTATGTGCCACTATGAAACATATTAGAATGGAGTATCAAATAATAGATGCTTGTCCCGAAGATCATATTATTTATTATAAAGAACACAAAAATGCAACAAAATTCCTTGAATTCCATACGAGCAGATATTGAGATGATCAAATGACAAAAAAGGTGCCTCGCAAGGTTCTTCTTCACATCCCTATTATTCCACGTCTGAAATGATTATTCTGGTGCAATAGCTTGGCACAATTTATGGATTACCATGCACGTGACATGAATCAAAATGACATTATTTGAATGCCTATGGATGGTTCATCATTTATGGACATAGACAAAAAGTGGCCACACTTTAAAAAGGAACCTCAAAATCTCAGGCTTTCTCTAGTAGTAGACGGTGTCAATCCACATGGAGAGATGAGATCTGTTTTCTCGGTGTGGCCTATTTTTGTTATAAAAAATAACATTCCTCCATAGATATCAATAAAGAGGGAGCACATTATGTTGGAAATGATTGTTCCAGCTCTTATTATTTCATAGTTATCTACATATAATTATAAGTCCTAGAGTGAAATGGCCACAATAATTATTTGATGTTGTTAATTCAACTAGGTAAGTACCAAGTGAAAGATATGAATGTATATATTGCACCTCTTATCGATGAGTTGTTGGTGTTATGGAATTGTTTCACTATGTATGACATCTCCTGACCAATTAGACAAAGAAAATTTTAATTTCATGCAATGCTTGTGTGGACAATTCATGATGCTCCAGGGTTGACACATTTCTGTGGTATGTTATGGTGATTTCTAGTTGTACACGATAATTCAAATTTTAAAAATAAACACATTTAATCCAATTGTATCATTATCTTGTAGGTATTCAAACAAAGGAAAAATTTTCATATCCAACGTGTGGTCCAAAGATGAAATCCCGTCATTCCAAAAGTTTAAGAAAATAGGTATTTGATGAGTATAGGTAGTTCCTCTCCAAAAATCATAAGTATCAAAGTGCAGAAAGATATATTTTCAATGGGAAAGAAGAGACTACATCAAATCCCAAAAGAATGACACCTCACCTATGGTAGTTGGAATATAATAGAATTTGACGTAATATCATTCCATGTAATGGTCGATGTTTAAAAATTATATATTTTTATTGTGTTTTGTTGGCTAATTATGTAGTTGATGATTTTGAAGGTCATGAAGGCATCACCGACTATCTTCCAAAGGGACTAAAATGTTATCCCAAAGAATTTAGTAGGCTGCCCTACTATGAGCATCTAAAAATTGTGCATTTGTTTGATACTATGCATATTGGAAAGAATGTAATAGAGACACTATGCAAAATATTGGACAGAAGGCGTGACAAAGAAAAACTTGGCAAAATTTGTAGTGACATTCATGATTTCAATCATGCAATGAAAATTATCATTGAATCAAATAGAAATGGAGACCGGATTAATGCAAGTGATCTTCCTTGGTTATTAAAAGAGTAACAAAGTAATGCCATAATAGAAGTGATCCAAAAAATTCAATTTCCTACAGGATTTGCTGCGGATATAAGAAATATCATATCAAATAAAAATAATTTTGGTCAGGGAGGAAAATGCATGATTGTCATACCTTCATCAAGGTAAGTCATAGTCTTTTGTATTTACAATATATTTGTGTAATTGCATTGAATTTTCATTGTATGAAATGATCAATTGATAATTGTTGCAGTATTTACTACCCCTATCTCTCCCAAACAATTTCGACAATAATATCAAATAAGTGATCTATGATCTTGGAAAATACATGAGGTAAGTAGTGATATTTGTTCAATATATCAAAAAATAATATCAAACAAGTAATATATTATAAATTCTCGTATTTATATATTTATGTTTTGAATCTCTTGTAGGTGGTTGTCATCTAAAGAAATCTATAAAGAAGATATAAAATATTGGAAGAAAAGAATTTGTTGATTAATGTGTGAAATGAAAAAGTGTTTACCTCCAGCTTTTTTCAATGCACAAGAGCACTACCTTATACACCAAGTTGAGGAGATTGAATTGTGTGGACCTATACATCCTAGGTCAATGTGGATGGTCAGAGACACTTGAAATTTTTGAAGGGTTTGGTATGAAAAAGAGCATGTACTGAGGGTTCATGGTTGAGGGATATATGGTATACTAGATGATGGTGTATGTTACTCAATATCTTCCTAATCTTGCATCAAAGACCCATATAGATTGCATTTCGGATCTTGACTCAATTAAAAAATTTGAAGGGGAGTACTTGGTGGGAAATGGTAGATTTAGGAAATTGAAAGGTAATAAATTATAAGATGTTATTGTAGTTAATTAATTCTTAATCTTCAAAATAAATCTGTTGTAAGTCATCTATTTACTTTTGTACAGCTGCTAAAGAGTAGGATGCAATACATTTATTTATTGCAAATAATAAAGATTGGATGATGGCAGGGATTGAACAATGTCAGCATGATGGTCATATATTAATATGGGAATCCATGTCTTCATTGGTTATACAAGCTCATCGTAATGGAGATCCCAATGTTATACAAAAGGAAATAGATTTAGCATATGGTTTAAGAGATCACCAAGTACTTATAAATTTGTTAATTAATCAACCATATGTTTTTCAACTCATGATGCAATAATTTATACATGTTTGACATTATTGTAGGTGAAACACCACAAGGCTATTTTTTGCAATGGTTATAAATTTCACATCAAAAATTTGGATGACACGAAGAGAACTTGTGATTATGGGATAAGTGCAGTGTTCCAAGTGACTAATATTTCATCTAGAAATGACTTACATCCTCAAGAGTCACAAAATTGATACTATGGTATTTTGGTTGATATACTTGATTGTGACTTTAATTCCTTCAAATTAGTTCTCTTCATTGTGAAATGGTACAAACTATGACTCAATAAAAATGATTCTGATAGAACTGTTATTGAACATGACAATGGATTTCCAATGATTAATACAAGGTTGTTTGAGCCAGGTGGAGAAGAGCCCTATGTTCTTCCAAGCCAATGTGAGCAGGTATTTTACTCAGAGGTTCCACATAAACCGGGTTGGTCATTTGTTGTTAGACATGATCCAATAGGAAGGTTGCTAAAGTATAATGTGATGGAAGAATATACCAAGGAAGATCAAGAAGTGGAAGATGATGTAGATGATGATCATGATCGAGAGCTAGTCGAAAAAGAATATGAAGAAGAAGCAGACGATGATGCTGATATTGATTAGGATGATGCTGCTACTGATGATGATGGTTCTACTGATGATGATGATGATGATGATGATGATGATGATGATGATGATGATGATGATGGTGGTGATGGTGATGATAGTGGTGGTGATGATGTCGTTGACAATGATGATCTTTATGATGAGATGGATGAAGAAGAATATCAATGATATGAATGAAATGTACAATTACGCTAGATGTTTAGCATGTTCTAATGATTGTTTTATATATACTACTCTTATTCACCTTGTTTTATATGTCCTACTTATATATCTTGTCTCTTTTGTTAAGAGAAATTTCATTCTAAAAGAGTGTATTTAATCTCTATATGCTTAAACAACCTCACTAGTTAATACTGTTCTCATTTGTAGTGGACATGACAAGAATCAAATCACTTGAAAGACACCAGTATTTAGACATGCACAAATTAGTGACATGATTAAGAAAATTACCTTTCTTTATAATTTTTTGGGGTTTTTTTTTATATCAATGCATTTTAATCTAAATACTATCTTATGAGAGTTGCTTCTGCTAATTTTCTATTTCCTTGCACATCAATGATGTTAAATCATAGGGGATTCTCTTTGTTCCCATCCATGGAGTGAGCTAATTCTAAATCTCTTAGCAATTTCTTTTTATTGCATAGTTGTCTTTGGTTTGTCATTTTGTTTTGAGTGTCTAGTGATTTAAACCAAAGACTTCGACTTAGCCAAAAAATGTGCAAGTCTACATTAGCATGTTTCTTTTTATTGTAATTATAATTAGTAAGAATGAACAAAATAATGACAATGCAATATTTGTGATAATACAATATTTGTCAAAATAGTGTCGATGACTTCGGTCAATGTGCCTATGTGTCAATGTGGTGTTGGCCCATGCATGTTGTAGATGTCACGCACAACAAGTAATCCTGGGCATCAATTTTGGGTTTTCCCAAATAGGAAAAAGCTTTGGATATGTAATAATATTTTATGTTTAAAAATAATGTGACAACTAATCATTTTATGAAGAACTAATGTACATTTGGTATTGTTAGGGAAATAGTGGATGTCAATACTTTCAATGGGTCAATCAAACCATATTTACATCTACCCCATCTACATTTATACCTGATGTAGGAAATGAGTGCAACTTGTGCAAGGCTCGAGAGGCAGCTAGTGCCGCCAAGATTACTTCAATGGCGAAAGAAGAAATCATATTTCTGCAATGCCTTCTTTTTGTAGTTGGTGGACTACTTTGTTGGAACCATATGCATAAATTTAGTTAACAGAGGGCTATTGTAGATACTGAAATTTTTTAGAATTTTTAGTAGATACACATA
>BSBK01007443.1:362500-400000 GCA_027943335.1 Chamaecyparis obtusa | reverse complement strand
CCAGTGACCCTTCAAAACTAGGTTATCATGCAATTAGTGAGTGATCCTTTATTCTCTTGGTATGCCCTGCATCCAAACATATTGGAAATACACAATACAATGATAACAAGTTTTTCACAATCCCCCTTCCCTCAAGGAACACTATCAACATCAGGACTTTGATTGTCCCCTCAACCAATGACCCTTCAAAACTGGGTTATCATACAATCAGTGAGTGATCCTTCATTCTCCTAGTCTTCCCTGCATCTAAACATATTGGAATTTCTTGATACAATGATAACAAGTCTTTCACAATTCCCCTTCCCTCAAGGAACACTATCAACATTTGGACCTTGACTCTCCCCTCAACTAGTGACCCTTCAAAACTAGGTTATCATGCAATTAGTGAGTGATCCTTCATTCTCCTAGTCTTCTCTGCATCCAAACATATTGAAAATACACAATACAATAATAACAAGCCTTTCACAATCCCCCTTCCCTCAAGGAACAGTATCAACATCCAGACCTTGACTATCCCCTCAACCAGTGACCCTTCAAAACTGGGTTATCATGCAATTAGTGAGTGATCCTTTATTCTCCTGGTCTACCTTGCATCCAAACATATTGGAAATACACAATACAATGATAAAAATTCTTTCACAATCCCCCTTCCCTCAAGGAACACTATCAACCATCCCTATATAGCTCTCTACTATATATCACTTGATCTTGTGATGACCATAGTGATGAGTAAAAGTCTACCAAATCCTTCTACAAAACTAAAGCATCTGGAAAGTGATTCGACCCGGTCATGGGAAGTATTTTTGCCTCAAAGATCAAGGGGAGGGATCCCCATTCTCTTTCTAGAAAAATTGGTACAATCTCTTTGCGATGTGTGAGAATCCATGTCTCCTATTCTTCCATATAAACACCCCATTCTTGGTTTTAACTTCCCACAATCTATTTTTGGTGACAAAGATCTGAAAATCAAATTAGATCTTGCTCATAGTCCCCTTGCTCCCTTTCGTATTGTACACACAAAATAGTGTACTTCTATGAATCATTACAATCAAGAACACTCAAGAATGAGGTTTCAAAAATCAATCCATAGCTCCCTAGGCATGGAGTGCAAGGGTGTTTAAGAATGCTCTCAGCTAGAGCTATTAAGCCAATAACCTTGCTAGTAAACCATGCAATGGGAGATTCAAATGAAGACAAGGGAAAGAATACCAATATCTTCAAGAATCCAAATGAAATGCAATGCAAGCTAGATTAAGATGAATATGCAAGCTAAACTATGGAAATGAAAGAACAAGTATTACAAAGCCTCCTAATTAAGCTAGATGAAGTAATCTAAAGCATAAAGGAAACTAAGCTAAGTATGAAGCTATGAATGCCATGATAATGCAAGAAATGAAACTATGATAACATGTAGATGCAAAAGCCAAGAATGCTCCAAATCTTCAAAAATCTCCAAAGTGACCTAGAAAACCTGCAGCATAACATTAGCATAAAAAGTTGGGGATCTAGAATGAAGAAGATAGCTCTCCTTTTAAAGGAAATGAGAAGGAATGGACCATAAAGATTAAAAGGAAAAAGATTTAATCAAGGGTGGAGCATCAAAGAGGAGCAATCCATGTGCATAAGTATCCTCCAATGAGAAAATAAGAGTTGACTTTTGTGCCCATATGAGACAAAAAGTGCTTTTTCTTCTTTTTATAAAATAGGAATAATGCTTTATTTGTGCAACTTAGGATAAGATGAAAAGTGGGGGGCTTTTTATTTAATTAAAAGAGGAGGAAACTCCTTTTAATTAAATAAAGACTTTAGGATAAAATGGTTAGCCCATAGAAAATAATCGAATAAATGATGGAACCAGGATTTGATCAAGAATAAGCAATTGATGATTTTAGCAAATAATGCTAGCAAGGGGCTAATAGTCTAGATGACCATTTTTAGATGATTACATTTTCCCCTCTTTGACTAATGTGTGATCAATCTGGGAACACATTATGTCAAAGAATAGATCAGCCAAGAAGGCAAGTAGATAGAGATCTGACTCCAAAGAATGAAGTGCAGAGAGATAGAAAATTCTGCATGGTCAGCCTGGTAGCGACAGTACTGAACACTTAGGAAAGAGATGGATAGTATCAGGACTTGAGATGAGAACTAACATGTCAAGCACAAAGATAAATCTATCAGAGCAAATGGAATGGTCAAGCATATGCTCTAGAGAATAGCTGATAAGATATGATGTGTCTGCCCCCTCAAGATCGAAAGTGAAATCAGGTAGAGGGAATGCAGAAGCAAGAGCAACATGATCAAATCACTAGAAATCATAATCGAAGATGAAAGATAAGAGAATAACCATCAAGCAGTGAAGATATGCCCCAATCAAGACCTTAGAGAGAGATAAATGAAATGAATGAAAGACTAGAATGGTGAGAGAGATGGAGAAGAAGAAATGAAGATGCCCCAGCGAAGATCAAAGGATTAGGCCTCAAATGGTCAACCAACTACACAGAAGAAGGAGAAATGTGATTTGGACGATCAAGGTGAACGTGGATTTTGGTTTTGATCCTGAAATGAATAGAAAATGATGTGATATGAAAGACAAGAAGAGAAAGACATGATCAGGAAGAAATGAAAGGTGAGCGCAATGTGATCGACAAGTCCATGAAAGATGAAAGGAGATCTCTCTCCATATGAAAGATGTAAAACTAACTAACATGAACCTAAAAATGCAAGCTACTATGAAAAGTGGTTGAATTGCAAGGTCACAACGCCAATAGACATCTAATAATCATCATCAAGAATTATTGGTAGTGTCATAAGATCATACAATACACACCAGTATGACTATGTGAATATGAATATGATCTATATCAGATAGAGACGTGGGAATCCCACCTAGGCACCAAAGACATGTAGGTCAAGATGACTAGTGCAGTGAGATTACCTAAGTTTTCTATAGCGAGATTATGCTGGCATCAGGACATAAGAAGGTCAAGATGGCTATAAGCATGCACTTGCATAAATAGTCAAGGATAATACCTTGTAGATCCTAGGTGCCAAGTGGAACAAGCATAAATGCTAATGACAATTAGGACCAACAAAATATACCCACAAGCAAAAAAAGCAATAAAACATGTCCTCATGCCCTTAGTCTTCTAGCTATGCATCATCGAAAACTATCATAGGGAGAGAACACTCATCAAAGAAATCATCATAGATAGCACACATAGAAAACAAAGTCAAACAAGTCTCAGCAAGTCAAGTGTTTAAGTGCGTGTGTGTTGGTCATAGAGTCAAACTTTGAGTATCAAATTTTTTAATGAGCGATATCACATCATACTTAGACTAGTGGGTAAGATATCTGATAAGTGTTGAGAAACACTCGATGCTAGGGTAGTGTTGAAAAACACCTGTTTGTGAAATGCCCCAAGAGACAAATGCATCTAAAGGACCTATGCTAACAGGTATGCCCCCTTGAAAAAAATAAAGACCAATTCCAGACCAAGTCAAATAAGGTCAAGTCATGATGGAGAATGGCTAAGTGTCGAGGATGCATGTTAAAAGACAAGTGTGCAAAGGCCTCAAGTAGCGCATGTTTCCAGGTTTTCACCACTTGGAGATTTTTTTGATTTTTTCAATTCTTTTGTATTTTTGCTACCAAGGTGCCTATTTCTAGGTTTTCACCAAGGCACTTTTTATTTTTATTTTTAATCTTTTAAATTTTTTGATTTTTTTGTATTTTTTTCGGGACTTTATATTCTTTTTAAGATTTTTTCAACATCATATATGAATTTTTTTGGAATTTTCTTAGGAACAATAAGAATATGTACAAAGGATCCCCCCAGACAGAATGGACATCAAACTCCCAAGCAAGATCACATCATATAGTCCCAATGTCTGGCAAGGTGGAGAACAAGAGGGATTAGCAAGCTGGTGGAAGAAATGGAAGACAAGAGAATGAAGGAGAATGAAGGGAAGAAATCCTCAAGGGAAAACTCCTCAAGAGTACCCAAGCTAGGGAAAAATTGTCATGTAAAGCACATTTGGACAAGCAATGAAAGGCTAGCATAGGATCAAAAATAGTGTACTTCTATGAATCATTACATAGAATATGTGATGTTTAGATGATTACACTTATTAGCCATATCCAATGTTTCATTGAAGTCATGGCCAAGAATGAAGGTCACCTTACCCATACCATTCATGGATTCTGAAATGTTGTTCCCAACTCCTGAAAAATTTTCTATTGCTTCTTGTTCTAGTTTAGTTTCTTTTTGGACTTAGATTTATTTTTCTTGATTGTTCTATTTCCCAAAATTCATTCCCCATCTCTCAAGACAAATTCATCTTATGACTGTCCCTGATTAAGACCCCCTCATCCTCAACATGGTCTTCATCACCTATAGTCTCAATTTCATGGATAGGGGACATGTAAATATCTTTAAATACTTCTTCTACCACAATGTCCTCCTATCCCATCTTCTTGATCTTCTTGGCTAAAGCGGATGAATCCACACAAAATAACCCAAAATAGAGGGTTTTGTATCCTTTAATGAATCTCAGTCACTGGTAATACATGGACAGTCAAACCAGTACTATTTAAAGCATTCAATAAGTGAATATGAATGTTTGAAAACTTTCCTCTCAACTTCCCCAACCACTCCTAATCGGTTAGAGGGATTAGTTGAGTGTTTAGATACTAAAACTTCTTAAACATAGTTTATATGATATGATGAATTGTTAATAAAGGTCTAATATACAATTGTCGTGCCAGTATATGGTCATACCTTGGTGAAAAATTTTACAGGGATACAAGTACCTTTTTTGTGCAATGGTCAGGCTCAACCTTTATATCTTGAATGCCAATGCTAGATGCGTCTTCTTTACTGATTAATCCATGTGACAAATCTAAAGACTTGTGAGAATGAGGAAAGAAGCCTCTACTTTCCAAATTCAAAACTTGGGACTTTTCCTTCCTTCCATCTTCAGATTCACCACACACCACAAAATTTAGATTTTCCTCATCTTCAGATTCACCACACACCACTTCATGTTCTTCACCAATTGCTGATTCAAAATAAATCTTTGAGCAATCTGAATACTCATCAAACCTCTCTTGAATGTCCTCATTACAAGGCACATTTCATCTTCATTACATCTTCTTTTTATTTCATTTTTGAATCTTTAAGAACTTGATCAAGAACATAGGTTTTAATGAAATATCAATTTGATTTGCAAAGTTTGTGTTCTTTACAAATTTGAAAGGCTTAGATAATACTTACTAGGGATGATGTGGATGTGAAACCTTATGCTTTCACTTATTGAATGCTTTAGAGACTACTGGTTTGACTATCCATGCATTACCAGTGACTGAGATTTATTAAAGGATACAAAACCCTTCATTTTGGGTTATTGTGTGTGAATTCAAATGTAGGTTTGATTTGGTTAATGTTTAGAAGAGATCAATAAATTATTTAAAGACATTCTTACATGTTTGGAGGGGTTTGAGAGACACTTATCATGACTGTACCCTCACAAATAGCGGCATAGACTGGTTTTACTAAAAAAAATTTCTCTATTTTGAGGTTTCCTTTCTCTGCCGCAAGGGTACAGTTAGAGGGTGCATTGAAAAAATGATCCTTTGAATGGTTACTATGAATATTAATGATTTGATATAGCATATTTCTCATTTTACTTGAAGTTTGGAATAGCTTGTGCAAGGTTGAAAGTACTTTTGATCATTTTGGTTGTGATTGTTCCTCTACATAGTCAGGAAATGTAACTGTCTAATGATTATATGTAATGTTGAATGGATTAAATGCTTTATTCTTGGTAGAAGTGAATGGAAGAAATAGTGTTAGTGTTAGGTTTAATTTATTATTGAATTCAATGGTTTCCAAGATGTGTTGAGGACTTTGCTCCTTGTTTAATGTTAACTGTTCTTGCACAATCCACTCATACAACAGTGAAATGCTATGTGACTAACAATTTCATACAACTGGTCCTTTGGTGTATATTAAATACAATCCACTCATACAAATGGTCCTTTGGCATGTATTAAATAAAATAAAATTTTCAGCATATTATTATCATTCTATTTCTTTGTTGTAAACATGCCATTCATTCAATTTTGTAAATTTATTTTCGTGTTAAATTTTTATTTTATTTTTTCCATTTGATAACCATAGTCAACATTTCAAAATAGTGAATAACATCAAATAATGGAGATAAAGCATGGGCTAGGGCACAACACTAGTAGATTAAAACTGAACCAATGACATGTTTACAACAAAGAAATAGAATGATAATAATATGCTGAAAATTCTATTATGTTTAATACATGCCAAAGGACTAGTCCCAACAATTCTTAAACAATAAAGTATGTTTAAGAATTGTTGGGAGTAGTTTTCAAACATTCATATTCACTTATTGAATTCTTTGGAGACTAGTGGTTTAACTGTCCATGCGTTACCAGTGACTGAGATTCATTAAAGGATACAAAACCCTTCATTTTGGGTTATTGTGTGTGGATTCAAATGTAGGTTTGATTTGGTTAATGTTTAGAAGAGATCAATAAAGTATTTAAAGACAATCTTACATATTTGGAGAGGTTTGAGAGGCACTTATCATGACTGTACCCTCACAAACAGTGGCATAGACTGGTTTTACTAAGTTTATTTTCTCTATTTTGAGGTTCTCATTTCTAAAGTGGCCAAAGAATATGTTAGGCTGATAAAATATGGGGACTCTCTTTACCGCTACAAATCTTTGAAGGTTGATGCACTTGGATGAATGTGTACCATTTGTTGGCTTTTAAACTTGTTCCCACATGGTGCTAGGTTTACACTATGATTGACAAACTGGTTAGTCTTCACTCCAAAGTTTGACAAGGAAACAAGTGCCAATTGATGAGGATAAAGAACATCCTCCTTCTGCTTCAAGCTCCATATTCACTCAGGCAGGTATTGCCTCATCTGCACACTCATGACTCTTCTTGAGTTGATGAACAAAAGGCCTACAGATGCATTACTATGGAATAGTTCTCAGACCCCTGTAGGTATCCTATATCCCAATGAACCATGACCTCATGCAATAACCTGATCTGCATGCAATGAGTCTAAAAACCAAAAAGAGACCATCCTACTACTACTACCAACATGAAGGGAAAGGACTTAAATGAATGATTGATGTTGGGCTGAATGGACTCCTGAAGTACCCCAAGTCTCTCATAGACCAGTGCCTTATCTAATGGGCAGCAGAGTTAAATACCTCACTGCAACAGGGCTATGAAGCAAGAAGACAACACACTCACCCTGACCAAATCACACATTACCAAACCACCTGTGCACCCATATATGCTATCACCTATCCAAAGAAAGACCTAGGAATAGGCAATACATTAACCGGCATCCACTGGAAGACAGGCATGATGCATCTTTGATACCCCAGCCCATGCATATCTAAACACTAACTCTGAACTAGTTATCCCTGCGAAGACAACTCCACTTGAAAACACTTAGGCAATACAAGCAGACAAATCAAACACCCTTGATGTATGATTAATGATTCAAAATTCAAATGGAGACAATCTGGAAGCAGAACAAATATATTGAAATTTGAGACATAAGACAATCCTGTTACAATTTCATTATATTCCCATAACCAGAAAGGATAGAGGGAACACCCTGTATGCAGAGAAAAAGGAAAATAAATTGCAGGAAGAACATTCGTGGAGCCAGTCCCCACAACAGTGGAAGAAAGGAACCCAGACAAAGACAAAAAATCAACACTTTATACCACTAGCTACCTTGGAATTCTCAGAGAGAATGCAACAAGCTACGGATAGCTAGGGCATAGCCTTCACCCACTAAGCCAACATCAAAATTTTCAAAATTCAAAAGCCCCTGTAGAATGCCTCGAACCACAAAATCTGCCCATCACCGCACGACAAAACACCCCTGCAAACAATCATGGCATCCTAGACCACACCGCAAACCAGTCGCTTCTCACCAAATAGGGTCAATTCTGCATTCAATTCCATAAAAATATGGTACCCTCTGTCGCTCAAAAATTTAAAATTGAATCTGCAATGGTCATTCTGCATTGTGCGGACCTGATGTTTCTTAACCACTCACCCCCAGTCACACAACTGTGCGGTCATGAAATTCACTGCCATAGAAAAATGGGCTACAAATCATGTTTGGTTGCATGATCGCATGGCCAAAACATAGCCCCTGCGATCATGCAACCACAGACTCTTAACTACAGTCGACAATCAGGCCCAAATCTTCTGCCAAGTCTCTAGCCATATCACCATCACAACCCTACAACTGCGTGGAGACAACACCACCGCCCGCCAGCCAAAAGAACACTACCATTGCAACCACCAGCACATCCAAAAAATGCCCCACCAGACTTAGTGAATTGGTGACAAAGGACCTTCACCAATTTGCTAAAAAATTTTGTGCCTTCGCTAAACACTTAGTGACTTCCTGACTGTCGCTCACGCAATCACTAGACAAACTAGGGAATCCTCCTATCTTCTGGCGAATGCGTGACAAGACCATAATTTTATCAGCATCGCCAACTCTTTTTGTTTGGACCGCCAAAACCAAGACCCCACCTGGGCCCGCGTTCAAACTCACCTTCCCGCCAGCACTGACCAACCAAAAACCACCACGCATCGACCCGCCAACAGGAGCCGTCACCGCAACCACCATGGACATGTGGTGCCCTGTCACATGATTACATAGCCTGAAAGTGGGTTATGTGAGCATGTGACAACCTGCTAACATTAACCTCCACTGGTTAACACCACCACAAGAAAAACTACCACTAAAACCGCCACGGGAACCGCCACCACACAACTCTGCAACTGCGAACAAGGACACGTGTCAGCCGGTCGCATGATCGCATAGCTGAGAGAAAGGCTATGCGATCATGCGATGGCCAACCCAAAGCTGCCATGTCACTACCTCCGTGACATGGAACTGTAACCAGACCAACCTGCCGATAGGCCCTGAGGACACATGGAAAGTGGTTGCATGATCACATAGCCAAAAGCTGGGCTATGCGATCATGCGACAACCAATCACAAGCTACCACATGTCTACCTCTAGGACCATACCCCAAAAGCCAACCCCTCTTGGAGGATTAGATGGTTGTCACAAAAGCACATGGCCCTGACACATCCTTCGCACTTTAATGACAATCATTGATCTTCTAACATGCCATGACCCGCTATGCCTTCAGAAAAATAGGTCCCACCACCATCGCACTTGCGCACTTAAACAAGTAAACTGCCAAGTAGCCTTACCAAACCGGGACCCACACGGATAGGTGGCAAGCAGTTGCATGATCACATGTCAGAAAAATTTGATATGCTGCCATGCGACAGCCAATAGGGAAGAAGCTTTTGAAAATCCGGGCCCACCAAACGGAAGCAACATTGGAATAGATAAGATCAATGACAGGGGCATGATTGCATGGGTAAGGAATATTCCATGTGATCACACACTGACCATTGATCTCCTCCCTCTGGCCCCACATGGTTGCACTTGCACGGTTAAGACAAAGAACAAGGAGAGCTGGCAGAAAAGAAGACAGGCAAGGTCAAAAACACACAGTGTTTTCTGTGAAAGATCGAAAACACACAAAGTTTTCAACATGACATAGAGGTAAACTAGGAAGCTGAAAACATCATGGGTTTTTATGCAGGCCAAAAAGGTCAAAAATAACATGGATTTTTTAAAATACAGTGGGTTTTCAACACTGTTTTAAATTTTGAAAACATTTCTAGCAGGCTTGAAACTCGAATAGCTTTTTGGGTTTTGCAATTTAGCTCGTGTGACTTGGACCAGAGCAAGGTGACATAGGAGGAACATAGGGAAGGACACTTTGATGAACACATGCAAGGAAGATAGGCCATTTTCAGAAGGTTTTGTAGTGACAGGAAAATGGACTAACACCATTGTTAAGAGAATTGGACTGAGTTTGTCTTACCTCAAACAGGTGAGGCAACATATGGAAAGGTTGTTGTCTATTGACCCAAATGCTAGGACTATTTTGATTTGTGGGTACCCTAATTTTGGCAAGAGTTCTTTTATTAATTATGATGAGTTGTATCATTCTCATAATGTCCCATGCTTGCACCATGTGTACCCTCAAATATAGGATGTAAATAATTGTTCTCTTCTTGACCAAAGGCTGCCATATCTTGATAAATCATGCCTTGTATTTGAATTTTTGTTCAATGTTTTATTTCAACTTGATATTTCATTCATTTTTCATATACACAAAGACTACACATGCTGATACAAAAATGAGCTATTTGATTTAGGTTAAGTATTCATGATTGTAAATGGTCAATATTTATGATGGTACTCCTTGGTGTATTCCATTTTAAAATAATCATGTTTCTATGGCTATGATAAATGTCCCTTTGTGTTGAGAAAATTAGAGTTGAAAAAATGGTTGTTCAGTGTTTGTATCTGCAGGTTGCAAACAAATCATCCTTCTTCCACCAACATTCTAGTCAATGTACAAGTAACGAGTCATTCCATTCAAGAAAGACCATGCCTGACAATATCAACCCAGAACAAAATAAGGAGTATGCAGAATTTAGTGATTATATATGCCATTAGAGCCACTTCATATGCGCAAGTGATAAACATGCATATTTGTCTGAGCACTACTGGGAGCTTACCTAGAAACACATGTACTATTGTGAAAATCACCACAAATATATTCATTGTTGGGTCTAGCTCCCAATATTGCTTGGTCAAATATGCATATTTTTCACCTGTGCATCTACCTTCTATGATCAACTCTTATATGCATAGGTGATGAACATTTAGATTTTCCTAAGCTTTGATGAACATTTAGAGTCACAAGTCTTAAGATTGTACTTAATATAGCCAATCTTCATTCAATGGTACATTCAAACATGAAACAAAACATTCTTAAACTAGATTAAACTAGTAAACCAAAGGACATACTGATTATAAGTAAACTAGTAAACCAAAGGGCATGCTTTTACTACTAAGTCTCTATTTATTGGGCATACTGATTATAAGTACTTGACATATATCACAAATGTTGTTAATCAAGGTTGGTGGGATGATTACGCCTATCCTGAATGAAGACTGTTAAATCATTATGCTTTCAAATAAATTACCTATCGACGTATCCCTTGCGAGGGAGAGAAGCCAAACACATAAAGAACATGCACATAAACATGACATCTAAAAAACTTAAATGGAATACACAAAGAGGTACCAAATGATGAATGCTCAATTGTTGTAATGGCAAAGCATCAGAACCGTCCATTTCTAGAGCTTGATTTTCTAGTCTAAATGATTTTTCTTTTGTCCTAATGTTTGTTGCTCTTGATAAATTAGGCCTTGAATTTGAATTTTTGTTCACTAATTTATTTCAGCTTGATATTTCATTTTTTTTTCATATACACAGAGACTACACATGTTGATTAAAAAAATGAGCTATTTGATTATTCACTATTCATGATTGTAAATGGTCAATATTTCTGATGGTACTCCTTGGTGTATTCCATTTAAAAATAATCATATTTCTATGACTATGATAAATGTCCCTCTGTGGGCCTATGAACTGTGGGCTTAGTTCCATGTTTTCTTTCATTATTTCATTTGAAATGTTAAATATGGGCTCATACAGAGGTATTATGTGTATCATTATTGGTGATTATTTAATTACAATATTTTATTTTTTATTTGTTTTTTTGTTGTTTCTTTTCCATTTCTACAATATGGACTTGTACTTTTCTTTGAGCACTATGCTTTATGTTGTGGGCTAAAAGGCAAAGCCATTAGGCCTCCGTGCCAATCTAAAGCTATTTAGCCTATTAATACCCTTGGTACTTTGGACTACCCCTTGGAGGATACAAACACAAAAGAGATGCTCAATATTATTACCTTGGCTCATTTGAAGGAGGTTTTTTTGTTTTCCCTTGAAGTTTCAGGGTCCTGTGGTTATAGTATTGCACAACAGGAAGCTCTGTTTCATAGCATAAAACCTATGTTTGCCAATAAGCCTCTTATTGTAGTTTGTAATAAGATTGATTTGCAACCACTAGATACTACAACCTTGAAGATGTTGAACCTTTGGTAATTTGTTCTTTGGCTTTGTCATTGATGTCAATAAGACATGTCAAATCTCTTAGCTAGTTATGCTGGTATACAAGATCAGTTAGTTATGGTGGTATACAAGATGGAAACTTAATGATCTCATGAAATTTGATTAAGTGATCAAAGGAGGTTAAAACCATGTTATTATTGTTCCAATATATTTATTATATCATTATTGAGGTGGCTGATAAAGTATTGAGTATATAACACTAAATGTTGATTATGAGTGTTAAATCAATTATAATTTTATAACTACTTAGTTTCGGTCTAAATGAATCTCAACATATTAAGTGTTAAACAAGACCCCCAACCATTATACCTTTTCGGAAAGGTAACAGGAAAAACTGAAACGGGTCTAAGTTAGGTTTCAAATATCATGTTGCTGGAGAGAGAGAAACAATTTCGACCAAGTCTGCTGCAGGTAGTTATAACTGTTTTTGGCCAGTTTTGGTCTAATTACAATTTGGGTTATGTAACAGTCTTAAAAATTTTGACTTCTTTGATTTATAAGTAGATGATACATTCCTCTAAAATTACCAATAGGTGATTTGATCAAAAGTTTTAGGGGTGGTCCATAATGTGAAGTATATCAGGCACATTGCAAGAAGTTTTTATAGCAGCAAAAAGGAGGGTAATGCTTTATGTTTCTATTTGCTATTTACGATTTAATTTTCATTACAGAAGTATATCAAAGGTTGAGAAGGGTTTATACACTAATATATTAATGGTTTACATTAGTATTTAATTAGATGTTTTTATGAAACATGAATATGCATTTGGACCTTTAATGTTTTGAAGGAAAAATGTTATTTATCTTTCAAGAAGTACAACATTTTGAAGACCATTGATTAAACTCATTCTATTACATTTAGATGTATTGATTTAAGTCTGATTACACATTTCATGATTTGATAAAGTCATTTTGAGAAGGCTCGTATCATTCGGTATAATTTGGTGATGTAAAAGAATCGGTATGAGAGATAAGAAAAGAAGTGAATCCTGCTTAATGTTTTCAACTTGGAGTTGAAATCTTGTTTCATGATTTGTATTGTAGCAAAGATGATCCTTTAATTTTGTATTTCATTTATTCATTTTGGAAGTTGGTGCTTCTTGTATTCTTGAAGTTGGTGCTTCAGGTGTAAGGGATTGGTGTTCCTTGAAATTGGTGTTTCTAAAATAGGGTGTTGGTGCTTCCCAGAGTTGTAGCTCTAAAAGATTTTCCCAAGAGGCTAATAAAGTTTTAGATTCAAAGTGGTTTTTACCCTAAGGGGTTTTCCACTATAAATATTGTGTACTATGTTCTTTTTACATATCTTGTTCATATTTCCTAAGTATATGTTAGAATTTTAAAAATTGAAAAGGATAAGTTTTTAAGTAACCACTGATTCACCCCCCCCCCTCTCAGTAGTGTTTGTATTCCAACAAGTGGTATCAGAGCAAGGTTCCCTATATCAAGTTTAACAACTTTGGGTAGATTTTTGTTGAGTGGAATACTTATCTACAATGGCTCATGATAGTTCTTCAAAGGTTACTATTTTTTATGGATCAAATTACGCTTTTTGGGAAGTAATGATGCAAAAATACTTGTTATCTATTAATGTTGATGTTTGGGCTTCAGTGGAAAATGGTTATAATGTTCCTAATACTTTACCTACAGATCCTAATGAAAAGAAGAAGTATCAAATTGACATGAAAGCTAAATTTGCAATACTTAACAATTTGTCTAAAGATGTGTTTGTTAAGGTTATGCATTGCGGATCTTCTAAAGAAGTATGGGACAAGTTGAAAAATACTTATCATGGTAATGATAGAGTTAAAGAAGCCAAGATACAATATTTAAAATCAGGATTTGAAGATCTAAAAATGGGAGATGACGAAAAGGTAGAAGACTATCTTCTTAAGATAGATGAAATAGTTAATGGCATAAGAGGACTTGGTGAAACAATTGATGATATTGATGTTGTAAAGAAATTTTTAAGATCTCTTCCTAATAAGTTTGATTCTAAAATATGTTCCATAGAAGAAACTAGAGACATTAACAAATATACAATGGAAGATATTCATGGAGCACTTGTAGCTTATGAAATGAGAAAGTTTGGCAAGCATGAATCCACAAGCAAAGAAGCAACATTCAAAGTAGAAAAGAAGGAAAAGCAAGTCTCATTGGAATCAGAAGACCTTAATGTTCTTGAAGCACATTTCTCAAGGAAATTAAAGAAAGGAGGAGGTAAATATAAAGGTAAACTTCGTTTCAAATGCTTTAATTGTGGTAAAATAGGACACTTTACATCTAAATATCCTTATAATAGTCATGATGAAGTAGATGATGAGAAAGAGAAATCAAGTAAAAAGAAATTCTATAACAAAAAGAAGTTCTTTAAGAAGAAGAAGAGTTTGATTTCTGATGTATCATATAGTGAATCTAGTAGTTTTGAATGTGATGAAAATGAAGTTTCATTCATGGCTATAGAAACTACTTATAAAGAATTAGATAGTGATGATGATGTCGAACTTGTTGAAGATGATTTAGAATGTGAATTTCTTTATGCACTTAAAAAGATCAAGGAATTAAAAAGGAATTTAAGTGTTCAAGAAAATCATTTCATAAAGGAAAAAGAGAAATTTGAAAAATAAATTAAAGAATTAAATCAACAAGTTATAGATTTAAAATTACAAGTGGAGGAACCAAAAAGAATTGTCTTTGTCACTAAGGAAGAGTTAAGTTCTAAAGATCAGGAATGTACAAGGTTAATGAATGAAGTAGTATCATATAAAAGGAAATTAGAAAAGTATGAGAATACTACTTTGGATGACATGTTAAGAAAACAAAGAAGAACTGATGATCTAACTGGAATTGGTTTTGAACTTGGACAATGCTCTAGTGACAAGAAAGATAAAACTTCATTTGAGATATTCAAATCTGAAAGCAAAGACATAGATCAACATGTTATCACTTCAAATTCGGATAAAAATGCAGATTTTAATCAGATTTCTAATGGTAAAAGGCAGGTTACATCAAGCTCTTCATTCATGGGTAAAAGATATTTAAACAGGTTCACTTCTTTCTTTGATGGGTATTGCTTCATGTGTCATTGATATGGACATAGAATAAGTAATTGCAAACATATGTCAAGAAGGTTTTCAAAGTTTCATTTTGGTTATTCCTTTCCTAAAGTGAATGGTCTAAGATGTTAAAAATGCAATCTTTTTGGTAATGTTATGAGGCACTGCAAAACTAAGACATTTCAGAATAATCAATCTTATACTAGTCTACAAGTTGATAAAGGATTTGATACTAAAGTAACAAAGATATGGAGGCCTAAGATTAATAAGTCTATGTTTGTTCAAATGGCTTTACATTTTGAACAAAAGGACTTGTGGATAATGGATAGTGGTTGTTCTAGACATATGATAGATGATAAAACAAAGTTTGATAAATTGGTTAACTACAAAGGTGGCAGTGTGAGTTTTGGTGATGATTCTTCAAGGAAAATTAAAGGTTTGGGTTCTTTGATGCTTAGTGACAAAATGTCTATTCATGATGTGTATTATGTTGAAGGTTTAAATTAAAATCTTCTAAGTGTTAGTCAAATTTGTGATAATGAATATGAAATTGTGTTTGATGATCATGGTTGTCAAATCAAATTTAAATCATGACAGTTGGTTGTATCAGGTAAAAGATCTAAAGGGAATGTATACAACTTAAAAGATATCACAAATACTAACAATCATGAAGATGTTTGTCTAATGGGATAGGTGAATGTAGTTGTGTAGCATAAAGATAATATTATCCTTCAAGAAAATGATAATGACTTGAGAAAATCAATTAATAAAATTGAAGAAAGTGAAGAAGAGATAAAAGATCAAAAAGGAACACTAGAACCAATAGGTACAAATTCTAAAAGTTCAAGATTCAAGAAATATCTTTCTCAAGAAGAAAATAAAAGAAGAAAAAAGAAAGATCAGCTAGCTAACATATTAAAAAATTCTCTAGCAAAAGATGGGTTTCAAAGATCAAGAACAAGATTGGGTATTCTATCCCTCTCTTCTCTTGCATAAGTTAAACATCGTGAGATTGGTTTCAGGGGGAGCATTCTGATAGTTTTTACAATTGAAACCTTGGTATATCTCCTTTTTCATTGATGTCAAAGGGGGAGAAAAAGTATGAGAAAACTATATTGTGATTGATGGAATCTATACATGTACATGCAAAGTTGATGGAATCTATACAGGTACATGATTTTTTCTATAAGTGATGATATACAGGTGATACAGGTACATGCAAAGGTTAATATGTTTTTATAGGTATTGAAATCAATGAAAAAGGGGGAGTATGTTGAACCTTTGGTAATTTGGTCTTTGGCTTTGTCATTGATGTCAATAAGACATGTCAGTTGTCAATAAGACATGTCAAATCTCTCAGCTAGTTATAATGGTATACAAGATCAGTTGGTTATGGTGGTATACAAGATGGAAACTTAATAATCTCATGAAAGTTGATTAAAGTGATCAAAGGAGGTTAAATTCATGTTATTATTGTTCCAATACATTTATTATATCATTATTGAGGTGGCTGATAAAGTATTGAGTATATAACACTAAATGTTGATTATGAGTGTTAAATCAGTTATAATTTCATAACTACCTAGTTTCGGTCCAAATGAATTTCAACATATTAAGTGTTCAACAAGACCCCAACTATTATACCTTTTCCAAAAGGTAACAGGAAAAACTAAAATGGGTCTTAGTTTTCAAATATTACGTTGGTGGAGAGAGAAAAGCAATTTTGACAAGGTCTGTTGCAGGCAGTTATAACCATTTTTGGCTGGTTTTGGTCTAATTACAATTTGGGTTATGTAACAGTCTTTAAAATTTTGACTTCTTTGATTTCTAAGTAGAGGATAAATTCCTCTAAAATGACCAATAGGTGATTTGATCAAAAGTTTCAGGACTGGTGCATAATGTGAAGTATATCAGGTAGATTGCAGGAAGTTTTTATAGAAGCAAAAAGGAGGGTAATGCTTTATGTTTCTATTTTCTATTTATGATTTAATTTTCATTACAGAAGTATATCAGAGGTTGAGAAGGGTTTATACACTAATATATTAATGGTTTACGTTAGTATTTAATCAGATGTTTTTATGAAACATGAATATGCATTTGGATCTTTAATGTTTTGAAGGAAAAATGTTATTTATCTTTCAAGAAGTATAGCATTTTGAAGAACATTGATTAAACTCATCCTATTATATTTAGATGTATTGATTTAAGTCTGATTACACATTTCATGATCTAATAAAGTCATTTTGAGAAGGCTTGTATCATTTGGTATAATTTGGTGATGTAGAAGAATCAGTATGAGAGATAAGAAAAGAAGTGAATCCTGCTTAATGTTTTCAACTTCGAGTTGAAATCTTGTTTCATGATTTGTATTGTAACAGAGATGATCCTCTGATTTTTTATTTCATTTATTCATTTTGGAAGTTGGTGCTTCAGGTGTAAGGGGTTGGTGTTCCTTGAAATTGGTTTTTCTAAAACAGGGTGTTGGTGCTTCCCAGAGTTGTAGCTCTAAAAGATTTTCCCAAGAGGCTAAAAAAGTTTAAGATTCAAATTGGTTTTTACCCTAAGGGGTTTTCCACTATAAATATTATGTACTATGTTCTTTTTACATATCTTGTTCATATTTTGTAAGTATATGTTATAATTGTAAACATTGAAAAGGACAAGTTTTTATGTAACCACTGATCCACCCCCCCCCCCCCCCCTCTTAGTGGTGTTTGTATTCCAATAGAAGAAGCAGTATATTTTGGTAAATAAAGAGTGGAAGGAAGATGATATTCTTGAGATCGTGGATGGATACAATGTTGCAGACTTTATTGATCGAGATATCTTGTAGAGGCTTGAAGAACTAGAGAGGGAAGAAGGGCTTAGGATGGCAACTGAGGGTGATGAGGATGATGAGATGGAGGAAGTGGAGTTGAATCCTGATGAAAAGGAAGCTATGGCTATAATTAGGAAGAAGAAGAAGATTCTTATCATCGAGTACAAATTGAAGATGAGTACTGTAGAGAGCATGCCTACCATACCAAGGAAGTTTCACAAGAATAAGGAATATGGCTTAAATAGAATGGGAAGACATATTTCTAGCCTGGACTTAGATCCTTTGACATATCACTAGACAGATCTTTAAGCCTTACCCTTGTTGTTTCAAATATATCCTTTGGGTACACACAAAGACCACAGGAATTTGGGTACACATAGTTCATTTATGAGATTTTTCTTGGGAAGCTAATTGCTCATCTATCATGTACTTCATTGTTATGAAGCTAATTGTCGTAGGATCTAGGCCCAAGCTAGAAATATGTCTTCCCAAACACATAAAAAATATGCACATAAACATGACAACTGAGAAACATAAATGTAGATATCACAATAGATGAGAAACATAAATGTAGGCATCATGGTCACAATTTTTTTGAGACAACATAATTGAGTTGTATACCTAGATTATGCAAAGAAACTACTACTCCTCTGGTTCCAGAGGAGTAGTGTTTTATTTTCATCATCTAGGTATACCACTCAATTATGTTGTCTGCAAAAACTTGTGACCATGATGCCTACATTTATGTTTCTCAGCTCTTGTGTCCTAGGACCCCTTATGACCCTTTACAACCCCTAAGAATACACATATTAGAGGTCTTAAAATGTCATAAAGGGTCATAAGAGGCTCCTAGGAGGGGCTAGATGAGCTTCCACCTTCATGTGGTTGGCCCTATTAAGTAGAGAATGTTAAACTATTCTCAAAACAAAGAGAAGCTCAATAATTTAAGGTCTCAGTCCACGAAGATGGTGAAAAATGACAGGAATCAATGATGGAGAGTTTTTAGATATTGAGAAGACGTATATGCAGTGAAGGCCAGAAGGGATTTTTGTGGAGATTTTCTAGAGGGGGTTTCTAGATTGAGTACCAGTGCAGAGATGATGATTCAATACTACATCTATAAAACCTTCACAAATATCCCCTTTTTTGCCTCCACTCATACCTCTTCTCAGAATCTAGAAACTTTGGATATTGTTTCTCATCGATGCATGAAATGTGCTAGTGATCATATAAAATTACTTTTGCGAGACTAGGATCAATTACAAGAAGGTAAACAAAAAGATAATTTTATTGTATCTTTCATTTCTTTTATCCATTCATATTTTATGCCTTCTCTTATATTGGATACAATGCATTGTACATAAAGGCAAGGTGGTGATTATTCTCAATGATCGACAGGTATAAGTCTTCCAGCCCTTATCCAGTAGCTAGGACTAAAGATAGTAGAGCTCAAGAGACCATCATAGTTGGTCTCTATCCTTGGTCCATATACTCAAAAAACATTTTACATTTTTTAAGCTCATCAAATGAGGTGATTTGAAAGAATTTAATGCATGATATTTTCATTTATAACGTATATTATTTTAGTTTGACGGTGAATAAATTTATCTACTTCACGCACTTATATACCTTGAGCATAGTCATAAAGAAGCATCTCCTCCCGTGGCTTGAGTAATGGAGGCCATGGGAGGACATGCTTCTTTATGGCTGTGCTCATAGTATACAAGTGGATGGAGTGGATAAATTAGTACAACGTCAACTTAAATAATATACGTTATCATGAAAATATTCTATTAAATTATTTCAAATCCCCTCATTTGATGAGCTAACAAAATGTAAAATGTTTTGTCAGTATATGGACCAAAGACGAAGACCAACTATCATGGTCTCTTTAGCTTTGTTATTTTTACTATGCTAATCCGTCACTTTTTCGACAGTTAGTAATGCTTTTCTGACAGAAGACCTATTCATCCAACGGTTGCTCATGTCGGTACTTGATTACCTATCATCAAATATCTGACAGGAAAACTATCGAACGGAACCCCAATCTAGCATATTGGTGTGATGGGACTGCTATACCTCCAATAGGTACTCCTATCAGACCTCTACTACATATCCGACATTGTCTTTCCGACCGACAAAATGTCATTAGAAGCATCTTTTGACAAATCAGTCCCATAGTAAAATTGTTATTTATGTGGCCAATTTTGATGGGTATTGATCTCATAATACTGATGGTTATCACTTTCATCACCATTTCCAATGCAAAGAGGCTGACGGACACATTTTTTGAAGTTTTGACAAATTGCCGTTGAAAATCCGGCCAATGGCCAAAAGAAATTTGGCCTCAAATGTACTAGTGATGGAGTTGAAACCCTCTTCTTAACTCCTTTTGGATTTCTTTTTTGTTTGTTTGAAAGCCCTATTTCCTTCCTATGTGACTATAATATCTTTTATCACTTACCATATATGAAATGATCATAAACGATTCAACAATGACTTTGGCTCCTACAAGCATAGGAGATCCCTTTGAGGCTTTGGTATGCAATTTTTTTTAGTCCATATATTTTATTAACTTGTATTATTTTTTTAACTTGTTACAACCCCCTTCATGACTTTCCATAGATCCTCTATACCTTTCATCAAAAGGGGTCCCGATCATTGAAGAGGAGGTCCAACACAAAAAAGGAAATAGGTATGCATTTCTTATTATTTGAAACCCCTTGTCAACTTGTTTTTGATTGCTTTCTTATTTCTTAGAAAGATTTGATTCCTCCCTCTATGAATATAACATATTTTATCACTTACCATAAAGTAAAACATCATAGTTGATTCATCAGTAGGTGTGCCTCCTACCAACATAGGAGATCCATTTGAGGCTCTAGTATGCATTTGTTTCTTATTCCATGCATTTTTAGTTTTTTAGTGTTCCTTGACATATATGTTATTAACTTATATTAATTTTGTTTTAACTTCTACAACCCCCTTCATGACTTCCCATGGATCATCTACCTTTCCTCATAAGGATTCTTGTTCTCCAACGAAAGAGACCGTCATCTTACTATACAACCCAAGTGCTAAAGTAAGAGACGAGGTAATCACCAATTCAACTGCCAACAAATTATAGTCTAGTAGTTAGTTATTTTAATATTATTTTGAGAAAAGATATCTAATTTAGCATTTGAAAATTAGAATAGACTTGAAGAATAATTCCCCCAATCATTCCATTGAATTAACCATCTATAAAATGAACTTGTTAGAGATGAATAAATTCTTCCATAGGATTGTAGAAGTAGAATGACCCTTGAATGACCACTAGAATTTAAGAATAAACCTTAGAATAATTATTTCAAATCGAATATTATAGGGATGGGGATTAGGATAAAAAAATAATACATTGGTGCTACTTTTAACTAAAACCCTCAAAATAATCTTTGAATATTTCATAAAAACCCATTTCATCCATCCCAAAATTACCAAAAGATGTATCAACAGGACCACACTTTTATGAGTTGGGTGATTTAATATCCATTCTTCCAATAATGTGTTTGGAGGAATAGAAGATGTGTTAGAACTTTGCAAGATAAGCTACAAACTATTTGATAAATTTTCCAATATTGTATCTTGTGTAAGAAGTATAACACCATGATGAAAAAACCTATCTTTCAATAATGTTCTTGAATAACCAAAAGTTTGTAGTGGAGGGTACAATATATCATACAAATTTCCTAGAGTGTCAACTTGTGAAGAGGATCTAGGTAGAGCACATAGATGAGGTTCTAAACTTGAGTTAATACAGACAAAAACCTCCTTGAGGCTTGGATTGAAATCAGTGGAAAAGTGGCCATATTTGTTTTATTTCATAGATACTACTTCTAATGAATCAAAACATATCATTTGTGTCCAAATCCTTCACTTAGTAGTAATTTGAATAAAAGAAGGTATTTTCTTAGTGGTGTCTAATAAGATACATAGTCACACCAATAAGGTTGCATTATAAAATTGAACCATATCATGGATCAAGATCCCTTTTTGGTTATCTAGTATTTCTACTTGGTTTAATTCCCACTATTCCAAAGGGAGAGAGGGAAAAAATTAAAAATTAAAAAAAATTATTTTGAACTGCATGAGGGTTAAATTCAGCCACCGTGGTTGAGTATATAGGGCATGCCCTTCCATAAGCCATGATTTTATTATATGAAATTTACCTTGGAAAATGGAAGAGATAAAAGAAACTATGAAAGATACTTCCCCCTTATCTACACACAAATCATTCTAAACTCCCTCCCATTATGAGTACACCCATTCTAGAAAAGAATCAAAAGGAGTAAAGTTCCAAAATATACCAATCAATGCATATTGCCAAACATATGATATTTGTGGGTTTAAATCCTACTCTAGAAATGTAGCATGTACTACATCCCCTACTAATACATGTTGAGGCTATGGGATTTCCTTTTCGTAGGTCAAATCTGGGTGTGGGGATTTTAAAATCCACCTATTGAGTATATTTTATTGAAACCCTTATTTTTTTCTTATGATAGTGTCAATACTTTCAATGTAAACATATGTTTTCCTATGATTATCTGCTATTTTTTTATTAAATGGATCCCTATTATTCTGAAAAAAGCTATCTCCAAGGTCATCTTTGAAGGAATGAAGCATAACGTTATTAAGAAAAGTTACTTGACCGAAATCCCCAATCAATGTTGTTTGGGAAAGACAATGGAACCCTCCCAATATTTGATATTATTGGGATATATTATCAAGGTTATTGAAATTCCTCTATCGTTACTAATAGAAAGGTTCATATATCTTCCATTACCATTTTTTGTGTTATCCTTGCTAAAAATTGTAATTTCTGAAAAATTCCCATTGCAAAGCAATGGTAATTTGTGGAGCTTTTCATCTTCTCCATCAATTTTACAATCATTCTATATTAGTATATAATAATAATAATAAAAATTTACTATTATTCTTAAAGTATAATATTAATATATATTATTAATATTAATATAAATTAATTTATATTAATATATTATCATTACTTAAAATGAACCCTTATTTATCCCTAACCATAAAACATTATATTCTAGAACCATAACCGAACCTAAGCCTTATTAAAAAGCTTTGGTTGGGATTATAAATTTTTATTTCTAAGGAATTTATATTTATAATCATGTCAAAGGCATATATTATTTGAAGAGGAGAACCTAAGTGAAATGATTAATGGTTGAGAGCATACAAGAGACATGCACAACAATTAAAATCTTGTTGACCATTGATTTTACTATTGTTAATACAATTCTCTTCTTCAAACTTTTTACAAGTTTTTAACATCTATTTGCTAGCATGAAAAACAATTTCCTTCAACTTCCTTTCACTTCTTTTTTACATCGATTAACTTGCCACTAAATAGTATTGTGTTGATGATCATACCCTATGTAGCAGCCAAATATCTTTTCCATTGTAGAGTGTGTGTTAAAAAAATATTTTACCAAGTCAATGTTTTCTAATTTCTTAAAAAGAAATGTTCCTTTAACTTTCTTTGTAAACTTAATTTTTAAAGTAAATTAAAAAAATCATAGGTAGAAGCAAATCAACATAATTAATTAATTATTTATTTGTCAAAACTCTCCACTACTTTACAAAAGTTGAATTATAAAAATTATATCTATCATAAATAGAAAAAATATTAATAGTATATTTATGTTAAAATATGTATAGTCTACTTGAAACTTGGCTAATTGCAGAAGATAAAAAGACAAAATTCTTTCATAATAGCACCAAATAGATGAGGATTTTTAATAAAAAAGCTAAGATCAGGGGAAGCAATGGAACAAGTATATAAAACCCCAATCAAATAGCCATCCAGGTAGTAAGGTATAATAAAAATATTTAAATAACTAGGATTCCTCTAATTTGGATAAACAAAATGATATTCTTGCAAATATTCATAGAATAACAACAGATGAACAAAATAAATGCATCACAAAAAAGTTCTCTAAGGTTGAAATTGAGGTTGCATTAATGTATATGCACCCAGACAAGGCGCCAGGGCTAGATGGTTTCCCTAACCTATTTTTCTAGAAGTGTTGGCACTTCATACATGATGAGGTAGTTAATACCCTAGAAAGGGTTAGAAACTTAGGAAATACACTCAAGAAAATTAACAATAATTTCATAGACCTTATTCCCAAGAAAGAAAAAATTGGGAGTTTTGATGACTATAGGGATATAGCACTATACAACACTATTATAAACTACTAACAAAAACTATATCTAATAGAACTCAAAAGCTACTCCTAGCCATTATCACTAAGGAAGAAATATGCTTTATTCCTGGTAGATCAATATATGAGGGTGTTATCATTTCCCATGAAGCTATACATTCTATTCAATAGAATGATAAACTGAAAAATGTGTTTGTATTGAGAAATATTGAGAGGGGAGTGAATCAGTGTTCAATTCTTTTTAACGTTAACAAACTAATTGCAAAACCATAAGTTAATCACAATGAAAAGTAAACAGATATAGAGATAAGAAAGAATCTGCAAACTCATGACACCATTATTTTTGCATGGAAAACTGGTTCATGAAAAAATTATGGTGGGGATGAAACCCACAAATATCTCTATAGAAATAAAGTTAACCTGGTTAATGGTGATTTACAAAATAGAATGCATAAGAATTCAAGAATACTTCCTAGATCACACTTCTCAATTACAAAAGAGGGCTACAACCCTTAGAAAGATCACTTTTTACAAAAAAATATTGGACTACAATTCAAAATATTGAATTAGAAATAGCATCACATATGCTAGTATAGTTCCATCTAGGTACATCACATTAACATCAATCTAACCTCTACAATGTAATACATATCATATCTAATCTTTTCACAATATACTCTTCTCATCCCAACAATATCAATCTTCTCAATCAACACAAAAATCAGGCTTATACACCTATCATCAAAGTTTAATAGGTCCACTATTGATTTCAATAGAAATATGTTTAACGTGTACAACCTCAAGCAATAAACAAATAAAATCTTCATGCTAACCTATACCAAGTTGTAGATAATGTGTAGCATAATATCTCTACCAAAATATATGATGAAACCAATCGGATCATCGATCTAGTAGGATCGTTGATCGATCCTCCTGCTGACTGACTCTATCTTCTACGCTTCTCTGCCAATCTGATACTCAGATCACCAAAACTCAACCAAAATATATCACCATCTTCTGAAATCATAGGATATCATAGAACATAATCCAGATAATCTTCTAATAATTTTTCTACTCATATTTCAATTGAAAATATTCATACCGATCATATTGTCAAACTTGTATACTATTGCTTGTTCATCCATACTTAGCCGATTTACATAGATTCCTTCGATATAAACAAAATATGTTATAGTTTCCATCAATGAAAAAAATAATTAATGTCTATCATAATATCTCCTTCCTAGCAAAATTCCCCTTTTTCATTGATGGTAACACTTAGAGAAAAATGACAAAGTAGTTCAAAAAAATGCCAAGCTCTAGAACTTTCTCTCCTAACCAAAAATACATGATCCTCCTAAGATAACCATTTCATTTTCTCATCTTATCTCTCCTCCTTTGACATCAATGTAAAAAGAAGGGAACAATACAAAAATTGAACTATCAAAATCCTATAACATCTTCCTATATACACAGGTATGCAAAGTGTACTTATAAAAGTTTAAAAATATCTAAAAAGTTTATCTTTAGAGATGTAAAGTCAACGTCCAAACTTTTCTTTAGACTCTCTATAATTTGAATCTTCCTAAAAACTACATATGCTAACTTCTCATCTTCACCAACATCAAGTGCATCTGGATATTCATGAGTTGCAGTAGCTTCTTTCACTCCTCTTGTTAGAATATCAAGCTTAGGAACTATTTGATTCATCAATTCTCCAATCCTTCCTTTCATCCTTTCCTTCTCAATGAAAAGGGTCTTAATATTACCATTCATTTTTGTCACTTGAGCTACATGTTCCAAAGGTAAATCCTTCAAGGGATCATATGCTTGTGATAACTCAATCAATTTATCTTCACACTCCTTAATTATCTTATCTTTATCAACAACACATTTTGGATAACTGATATAAGAATGATATATTATTATACCTTCTCCTAAAGAATCCTTCAAATATTGAATAGCAATGGCCAAAGATTCCTTGTCCCTCACAATCATCACATTCAACTGATTGAACAAAAATGGACAACTGAGTCAAAATTTATGACTGTTGGGAGTCCCTAGATCAATTTTGGATTTTTACCAACTATTAAGGTTTTTGTTTCATTTTCCATTTTTACCAGTCATTTTTTATCTTTTACTTCAAGGTTTGATTTTCAAATGTTTGAAGTGTACAAAATCAACAAACACATGTGAAAAAGAAGCAATTCTTAATCCCTATAGTTAATTGGCTGAGTGAGAAAATCCTTTCTCATTGCCTTAGGTATATACCCAGTAGTGAATCAGAATACGGCCACCACCAACCACACAATGGGTATAATGATGTCATATTATTTGACTCCAAATTCTAATGGGGGAACGATATGGCGAGTCTCTTGAGGGAGTTACTATCTCCCTTGCACTCAGATTATCCCACTTTCAGGGGTGAACCGGGTAGGCTTCTAGTCTATGGATTCTAGTAACAGTCTCCATCCGAATATATTCTATGTGTCCACGCAAGTGCAATTTAGGCCTATATCCCCACAAAGAACCTTTTCGCCCATAGTAATGTAAAAGTGTTTTAGACACTAAGGACCTCTTATGTGGTTAGGCAAGAGACGTATATTATATCAAATTAAAAATTTGACTTATGAGGATTTGGCCTAAAAGAACCAATTTGTTTAATTTATGATTTGGAGTGGTGTGGCTTACACCTCGTGCTCACGTGGGTCATCCTCCAAGGGTGAGTAATTTTCCCACTTGGACATGCCCATCTAAGGGAATACAAGAAAAAAAAAAAGAAGAAGGAAAAGATACAACGGTCTGGATTTCAAATTTTTGCCCAATGGGAAAAGAGCATAATCTCCTATCCTTTTCACTATCCAAAAACACATCAAAAAATTATTCTTTTTAAAATTTATTGCATGTCAAGCTCCTAAGAAATATTAAAGTAAACAAAATATTTAGTTGTTTCCTTTAAAGAGACCCTCCATCAAATACATCAGTAGTCTCTCTTT
The DNA here is from genome assembly GCA_027943335.1 of Chamaecyparis obtusa. Lineage (NCBI taxonomy): Eukaryota > Viridiplantae > Streptophyta > Pinopsida > Cupressales > Cupressaceae > Chamaecyparis > Chamaecyparis obtusa. The sequence goes on along the minus strand of BSBK01007443.1, from coordinate 372,735 downwards.
TTTTTCTTCTCTTTGATAGGCGTCCTACACAAAACAAGGTCTACAAAATATGATCACCAAATAACCTGCATAAACTTGTTAGATTGCCCATAAAAACCACAGAAAATGAACAGGAGAGAGAGCAATTTGTCAGAATTAGTAGAAAATCCAATTGCATAAATCAGAAAAATAGAGAAGAATTTTTGTTGTGTTCAATAAAAAACCTGGGCAAATTCTCATAAGAGAATCTATAGAGCCTGGTATGAGAATTTACAACTTCCCATACAACTTTCAATCCTGACTTGTACTCTCCTATGAGGATGCTTGTATGAGAAAACAAGACCAGAGTATAGAGTACGAATAGAATGTTCAAAATTTATTAAAAATGCAGTTTGTGAAGACATAAATTGATTTTTCCGCCCCATGGTGGGTGCAAAAACTGTGAGTGTCAAAATGTGGCTACACTACACTTCAATGATTCTAAAATAACCTATCTTAAACAATGAAAATAGATCAAACAAAATCAAAATTAGTTAAGATGACTCATTGCCTTCTAGTAGATAGGAGTATGGATTTTGCTCTCAAATAATTACAAAATCCGGTGACTTTAGACTCTACCTAAATGAAGGGTTTAAGAGATAATCTATTATGCAATGCAAGTTCATCCAATTCTTAGTCTAAGATTTATCCATATTAAGAAAAATTGAAGCGTTCCTTGTTGATATATGCAATGAAAATGAAATAAACTAAATTAACTATGTAATAAAAATGGCTAGCAATGACTACAATAAATAAATGGTAAAGAAAACAACAACATTACTCTAAGAAAAAAGATTGGATTCCTCTTGTGAGAATGGAGGCCTAGTTATATAGAAATCTTCTCGAGAATGAATGGAGGAGATTGATCAAAGATGGATGATTGAGATTTATTCCGGACTAGCACAATCCATGTGCAACTAATTTGATTGGCTGAGAGAATCAGTTAACTAAACTAGTCTGACTAGTTATTTTGGAAACTTCCAAAGAAGAACTAAAGTTGCTAAAATGATTGATGAGTTAATAGGTTTGTTTTTCTAGTTAACTAGATTGTTTCCAAAATTGTGTTCAATTAACTAAATGATGACTCCATAAATGCCCTTTTAGAATATTTAAGGGATTTTATGTATTTTTCTCCAAAATGTGGTGACATAATTAATTTAATTCATTTTTATGATTAATTGACAATTATTATTTATTTAATCAATATCCTAAAATATTAATTAAATAAATGGTATAAGGTTTAATTTTATTGCCAATAACATTAGAATTTAGGAATTAATTAATTGAATAGGATCAAGTGTGATAGTTGAATGAGACTTAGAATATAGGTCAAATCAAATTGATGAGTTGAATTGCCTTAGGTTAGGACTCAAGAGATTTGATCAAAATTAGGGCTTTCTCGATGAATAATCAAGCTTAGGAGCTTATGGTTTTGGTGACCATTTTTAGGTGATTATAGAAGGACCTAGGTGGCAGTATCTCCAAAGCATCAAGGACCAATCCAAAACAAAGGGTTGTATGAAAGTACATTTCATGAGGAATTATGGATGGAATGTCATGTTGTCATTATGGGGATATGTTAAAAGGAACATTGTAGATGAAAGAGAAATGATAATACACACAAATAAACAATCAACTAAAAACGTAGCAATACAAAGAAAATAAAGGTTGATTGATTGATTGATTGATGATGATGGTAGCATTGTTGATGATATGAATAAAGTGAGGATCAAAAATAATATATGTTGATGATACAAATTTGAGTAAAGTAGATTAACGTGTACAATTATTTTGGGAACAAAATCATTAGTTTCTTTTAGGTGATGCGATGCATTGCTTAGTAAGATCAAATGGATTGGGGTTGTAGGCATGTGGATTGTTTCCTTTGGGGATGTTTGAATTGGTTGGATTTATGATAGGTGGATTGGATTACAGTTAGGTAACTAGTTACAAGTGAATGGATAAATACAACATTGTAGAGGCATTTCTTTGATAAGGAATATAATGAATTATAAGATGTGTGATTGGGAATATTGAAATAAGTGTCAATATTTTATCTCCAAAGACTATGATGTGTAGCACTAACACACCACATATTAGATGTAGTGTAGTGGATATTGAAGGCTACAAGAGGGGGGATTTATACAAAAAATAATTTTATCTTCCAAAGTATGCTTAGACATGAGATATTAGACAATCAAACCAAACTCAGTAAACTATCTAGAAATCCTAAACAAGATCAAGATAGAATCAATCATTCAAATAAAAAAGCTTTTCTCTTTTAATAATATTGCACCATTTTATATATTTATATATATAATTGTCTCAATTCCAAAGCCCCTATGTCATGTTCTCCTTAACCCTTTGAAACACACATCTATAGTCAAATCAAGAGTTACAAAATATAACAAATATTTTGAGAAAGTCCATTGTATACTTATCATTTCATTTTGGTAGAAATGGAATTGTTTCTTATGTCAATCTTTGTATTGATTTTTATTGCTATTAATATCTACCCTGTCCCTATCAACACTATGTAAGTTTATAAACATGTTATGGCATGTTTCAATAATTTTTCTACACAAATGCTGTTTTTTCAAAACGTCACGTGGGACCCATTTAGACCACTTGCTAGTTTTAGAACACCATATTCACGTTCAACTTTCATAATGCCATTCTATACTCCACTTGCGTAGGTTTTTATTTGGTTGTATTTCAGGTATAGATGTACACTAATAGCTGGTTTCAATATTTTCAATTCTCACACAGGATACCTCGTGAAGTCATTGCCAGCCTGAAAAACGTAGCATTCTACCTCAATCTCTCATGGAACTAAGCCTGGCCCATGATAAAGATAAACTAGCATGGAAGCCACTCTTCTCATGCAAGATTGCAACTAGTAGAGGGTAATTAATTAAGAAAAGAACAGACAAAAAGAACAATATAGCAAGGAATATCATCCTTTGTATCTAATATGTGCTCGTGAAACAATGATGAAACAAAAAAATGTATATTTCTTGTGAACAACCACCAAAGGAAAGGCAAATGATGAAATGATAAAATGTATAATTCCTGTGAAAAAGAACAAAATAAATCAAACCGTAAAACATATATTTATTGTGAACAACCACCAAAGGAAAGGCAAATGATAGAAGGCACAGACCCGTTTAATTCTATTGTGTCACATACTATAAATCTTGCATTTCGCATGCATTATTCTAACCTGCTTCGAGTTTGAGATCCGTATTGACATTTCTAAAGCAGCGAAACCAACAAGAATCGATATGGCGAAGACAATGGAAAAGCTTTTGTCAGTGCTGTTGTTTCTGTTTTGTGGTTCGTGGGGAATTCGATTACAGAGATGCTCTATCTAAGTCTATCCTCTTTATAGAGGCCCAAAGATCTGGTAAACTCCCACAGTCTCAGCGAGTAAAGTGGAGAGGAGATTCTGGCCCCACAGATGGGCACTTGCAAAACGTAAGTAGAAGCACAAATAGATCCTTATACAATTTGTTTGGGAATAGAAATAGAAGTGTCCCATCATAGTATCTACACTCTTCATTGACTCCATACATAATGTTGTGTGCAACTCAACTGCAGGTTGATTTAGTTGGGGGTTACTACGATGCAGGCGATAATGTGAAATATGGGCTTCCCATGGCATTCACTATCACCACACTCGCTTGGGGGACACTCGATTATGCGAAAGAGTTGAAAGCTGCAGGAGAGATTCAGAATGCAAGGGACGCTATTAGATGGGGGCACTGATTACTTTCTCAAGGCCAGTGCAACTCCAAATCAGTTATGGGTTCAGGTACAACTACTAATATCCTCAGCATTCGATAAGTAGGAAATATTTTCTAGACAGTAAGTCAAATTATGATATTGCTATTAAGATTGAATTATGTAATTTTTGAGTCAAATTCATTGATCTTTGTTTCATAAGTAGCGGTTCAAAAGAATCTATCTCCTATGAGAATGAATGGAGCACTTAGCACCTGAAAGTCACCCATCTTAGTGTTGAAAGTAAAATTGTAGACAAAGACTAATTAAAAACAGAACATAAGATAAAAAGATTAATTATGCACAGACACAAAGACACAAGGTTTATAGTGGTTCATCCAGCTATTCTGGATTACATCCACTTTGCAAGCAGGGCCAATATCTCTTATTGAATATAAGTATGTTACAACAATACAACAGCTCTCGGCTCATAAGCTTTTACATTGCATGGTCAAAGACACTCGTAACATCTTCGGAAGAATAAATGAATCTAACGGTTATAGCAGAAGGAAGATTGGGTTTCACAATCTGTGTAGCCATTACACGACAAAGCCGTTACAATCTCCCACTTGAAGTCCAATCAATGCTACGAGGTGAGCTGCTCAGAGCTATCCCCCACTTGGTGCTTATGGCTATGTCATCACAATGCCGAGAGAAGTCCTACAGAATTCAAACTTCTCTCGTGGTACAACCTTGGTGATCGCATCTGTTGGATTGACCTTTGTATCAATCTTCTCTAACTGTAGTCTTCCCTCTTCAAGAGCATGATGGATGAAGTGAAATTTGGTCTCAATATTCTTTGTGCAACTGTGGAAAGCTGAATTTTTGGCCAAATAAATGGCGTTGTTGCTATCAGAGAATAGAGTAAATGTGGATTGTTTAAATCCCAACTCTCCAAACAATCGTTGTAACCATATCAGCTCTTTAGCTCCCTCAGCGAGAGCAATGTATTCAACCTCGGTGGAGGAAAGAGCAACCACTTGTTGCTTCCGAGAAGTCCAGCTAATCGCTGCCCCAGCAAAAGTAAACACATAGCTTGTTATTGACCTCCTTGTATCTAAATCTTCAGCCATATCAAAATCAGCATATCCGCAAATATAAGGGGCCTTACTGTTAAAACATAAAACATGAGAGGAAGTGCCTCTCAAATATCGAAGAGTCCATTGAACTGCTTGCCAATGATTTTTACTTGGATTACTCATAAAACCACTCACAACTCCCATTGCATGAGCAATATCCGGACGTGTGCTAACCATGGCATACATTAAACTCCCAACTTCTAAAGAGTAAGGAATACTAGCTGTCTCATGTTTTTCTTCCTATGTAGAAGGACACATTTTTGAAAACAATAAAAAATGATCAGCAAATGTTGTGGCAACCGATTTTGCATTTGTCATATTAAATTTCTCTAAAACTTTGAGGATGTACTTTTCTTGAGATAATTTAATTTCTCTCTTATGTCTATCTCGTATTATATCCATCCCAAGAATCTTCTTCACTGCCCCTAAATCTTTAATGGAAAAATGAAGAGATAAATGTGTCTTCAGCTCATGAATGACTCTCATACTGTTACCAGTAGTCAACATATCATCAACATACAATAGCAAGATCACAAACTCACCAGTTGGAAGCCTTTTTAAGTATACACATGGGTCTGATTCATAGCGAATAAAACCTTGTTTAGTCATGAAGTTATCAAACTTTAAATACCATTGACACGGGGCTTGCTTCAGCCCACATAGACTCCTATTTAACCTACAAAATAAATGCTCATGCCCCTATTTTACAAAGCCTTTCGGCTGTTCCATTTATAATTCTTCAACAATGTCCCCATGTAAAAATATTGTTTTGACATCGAGTTGCTCAAGCTCAAGGTCCCACGCTGCTGCCATGCCAAGTACCAAATGAATGGTCTGCATTTTAACCACGGGAGAAAAAATCTCAGTGAAGTCCACACCCTTTTGTTGAGCAAATCCCTTCACTACCAATCTGGCCCTATATCTCTTTTGTCCTCCATCTTCCTCTTTTATGCAATAGACCCATTTATTTTATAAAGCCTTACAGTTTGGTGGAATAGAAACCAAATCCTAGGTTTGATTCATGTGTAAGGAATCCATTTCATCTTTCATGGCATCCATCCAGAACACCGAATTAATATCAGTGCATGCTTGCTTGAAGGTTTGGGGCTCTGCCTGATCTGAACACAAAGAGAATAACAATTCATAGTCATCATATTTTCTTGGACATTTTTTCTCTCTGGTAGACCTCCTCAACTGAATATTTTGATGTGTGGCATCATCAGAATCCTCTATATTTGGAATGACAGGCATCTGACCAACTGCTTGACCTGCCTCACATGGAGGACATGCTGCCTCCCATCTAGTTTCTACCGTGGGTGGGAATTGGAGAGTCGGCAGCCTTTGTATGAGACTTGTTGCAGGTTGTAGATTCGACAAAATATGCTGCTCACTCTAGCGTGCATAGACTATTCAACGCATAGGGGAGGCTCCATGCAATCTGCTATTGAGTCCACGCAAATTGTAGTGGAGTCCCCATAGATTAATGGAGGTAGAAGGGAGTTCCACGAAGGGGATGATGCCTATAGTAGGGGCTTTGATAGCTAGTTGTCCTCCACGCAAGAGGTAATCAGGGGTGCCAAAGGTGTATTGGCTTGGGGAGGCATGGGGAAAATGTAATTAGGCATCTAATTTTGGAGAGATGTGTGTGGTAGAGCCACTTGCTCTGCTCTTTCACCACAGTGGTAAGGGCCATTCAAAGTGAACTCAGTGCTGTCATTGAACAGTGGTTGAGAGTGAACCACTGAAGGTGTAGGAAACAAAAGGGACTACTGTGGTATTGGGAACAACAAGGAAATTGTGGAAGAAGTATGTTGTGTAGTGCTGGAGGGGATAAATGTTGATGGATGGAATGTAACCTGGGGTGGATTCTACCTATGAATCCCATTATTAGACAGATCATATTGAATAAAATTATCAGAAGAAGAGTTCTGAGATTGCAAACCAAAAAAGAACTTTTCATTGAATACAACATCCCAGCTCCATATCACTTTCTTGGTGATTGAATCCCATAGACGATAACCAAACAAATCCTCACCATACCCCAAAAAAATGCATCTCTTAGATTTGAAATCCAATTTCATTCTCTGCTCCTTATTAATGTGAGCATATGCATCACATCCAAAAACACGCAAATGAGAAAATGAAATTCTCTTACCAGCCCACCTCTCTTCCAGTATATCAAAATCCAGACATGACGAAGGAGCTCAATTTATTTAATAAACCGCTGTATTACATGCCTCTGCCCATAAAATTCCTTCCCCAAACCAGCATTAGACAACATACACTGAGCTCTCTCTAAAATAGTCTAATTCAACCTCTCAGCTACACCATTTTCTTGAGGTGTATATGAGACTATTTTAATCCTTCGAATACCATGATATGCACAAAATTGGTCAAACTCCGAAGAGAAAAACTCACCACCATTGTCCATTAGTAGACATTTTATTTTTCTTCCAATCTGATTTTCCACCTTAGCCTTAAAGCTTTTAAATTTTGAAAAGACTTATGATTTCTTATGCAACATATAGAACCAAACTTTGTGAGTGCAATCATTAAGAAATGTGATAAAATAATTAGCACCACCTATAGAAGTTACCTCCATAGGACCGAACACATCAGATTGAATGAGCTCTAATGGAGATGATTTCTTCTCATGACCTGTCCTTACGAAGCTGGTGCGATTTTGTTTGCCATAGAGGCAATGCTCACATAATTCCAAATCAACCGATTTTAGACCTAGAAGTTGGTCTCTTCGAAGCATGACTTCAAGACCTGTTTTGCTCATATGACCAAGCCTCTTATGCCAAAGTTTTACATTGCTATCCGCAACCACCATGGCTGCTCCCACTTCACCATTACACCCTAATGTGTATAAACTTCCAATTTTCTGCCCTTTTTCTAAAATTAATTGACCTTTGGATACTTTCCAAGAAGCTATATCAAAGCTAACATTGCAACCTTGTGTGTATAACTAACTAACTGAAATTAGATTACGCTTAAGTGTAGGAACATGCCTAACATCTTTTAAAATCCATTTGCTTCCATTTTTCAACAACAATAAAATATCCCCTTTTCTGACAATATCACATTCTTTATTGTCCCCAAGAAAAACTTTGCCAAACATACATTCGTGGTAATTTGTGAAAGCACTCCAACATGGAGTTGCATGAAATGAGGCACCAGAATCGAGAACCCATGAGCTTGAACCTATGTTACTGGCTGCAAGTACCTAGGCTCCATCAGTTGTAGCATTAACGCCAGCATTGATAACATTATTTTGAGCCCTTTTGTAGTTCCAACATTGCTTCTTTGTGTGCCCAAATTTTTCACAAAACCAGCATGTGCCATTTTTTTCCTCTTGATTTCGAGTGATGACTTGATTTACCTCTTCCATTATTATTATGGTTTCTTCCTCTCTCACAACTTCTACCTCTATTTCTTGTGCTCATAGCTATTAGAGCATCACCGGAAGAGGGTTCTTGATGCTTCCTTCACATGTCTTCACTAAGCAGTGTGGCTACTACTTCATCAAATTTTAGTTTTCTCTTGGCTGCAATGGAAGTGCTTATAGCCATCACAACTCCTTCCCAGTTGTTCAGAAGAGAGCATAATAGTAATATCACCTTTATTTCATCATCTAGTGAGATGCCAACCAAAATCAGCTAAGTAACTAAATTATTGAACTCGTTGAGATGATTCGATAGCACTCCTCCTTTCATTTTTAGATTGTATAATTTCTTGATGATAAATACTTTGTTTGATGCTGAAGCTATCTCATATAATTAAGATAACTTATCCCACAGTTCTTTTGTGGTCTTCTCTATCGAAACATTGAAGAGCACATTGTTTGATAGAGATAAGAAAATCATTGCCTTTTCTTTCGGGTCGATCTTCTCCCAATCTTCATCCAACATTGAACCCTTTCCCTTTGTTTTTCCAAGTAATGAGAGTTGCAAATCCTTCTTGACAAGTAGAGATTCTATCTGCACTTTCCATAACCTAAAGTTTTGCCCTAAAAACTTTTCAATCTTCCATTTGTTTGCCTCATCTATAGCGTCTGCAAATCCTCACCGATTTCCCAAAAAACTCGAACGAGCTTAACCAGCTATAATACCAATTGTTGAAAGTAAAATTGCAGACAAAGACTAATTAAAATTAGAATAGAAGATAAAATTATTAATTATGCATAGACACAGAGACACAAGATTTATAGTGGTTCATCCAGCTATTCTAGATTACATCCACTTTGCAACCAGGCCCAATATCTCTTATTGAAAATAAGTCTGTTACAACAATACAGAAGCTCTAAGCTCATAAGCTTTTACATTGCATGGTAAAAGACACTCATAACATCTCTGGAAGAAAAAAGGAATCTAACGGTTACAACAGAAGAAAGAATGGGCTTCACAATCTGCGTAGCTGTTACACGGCAGAGCCGTTACACTTAGTGCTACTCCAGCTCAAAACCACTTAACCACTTATGAAAAACTAACAAGATTGATGTTAATGTTGATGCATAAAATAGGTGGGTGATCCTATGGTAGACCATGATTGTTGGGAGCATCCAGAAGATATGGACACTCCTCGAACACTTTACAAGATTGATAAAGACACCCCTGGGTCGGAAATTGCAACAGAAACCGCCGCAGCCTTAGCTGCCTCCACCATTGTTTTCAGAGTGGTAGACCCTCGTTACTCATACCTTCTCCTCTAACTTTCTCAATCAGTATGTTTATTGTTTGGGTGCTCAAGAAAAATAAAAACCCTAGCTATTAACTAACACTCTAAAATCAACAAGTTCCATCAATCCCTTTTCACAAATCTTATAATTCCATCGTCATTCTAATCAACCTTTTATGTTTCCCTTCAGCTCTTTAGTTTTGCCGATCAGTATAAGGGCACCCACAAAGGAGAGTTTCCCTTTTATTGTTCTTATTTAGGCTATGATGTAAGTTAAATTTTGTTTTATTTCTAAGATATGTACTTTTAAGTAGACGTTCTAGTTTTAACTAGCAGAGCATGATTTCAGGATGAGCTTCTCTGGGCTGTGTCTTGGCTATACAAAGCTACAAAATCCCCATATTATTCAAACTACATTAACCAACATGACGATCTAAGAGCATACCTTAATGAATTTAGCTGGGATCTCAAATATGTAGGAATTCAAGTGCTCCTAACAGATGTAAGCATAGACTGATTGGTACAAATTTTCAAATAAAATATTACATAAACATACTCTTTCTTAAAGATAACTTATGCACTTCACGAACCAAATATATTTCCAAGGGGAAGCGCAATTCTCAGCCTACAGAAGTCATTAAGAAATCTTTTTGTGTTCAATTCTTCCAGGTAGTC